>PVIH01003882.1:75155-150972 GCA_004025045.1 Sigmodon hispidus
AATGACCTGATGTGGAGGAAGGGGGAAGGACATTGAATAAGGATACACAGGGTTAGGGTTAGGGCTAGGGTTAGGGTTAGGGTTAGGGTTAGTATTTTTATGTGTAGCAAACTTATTTGCATTATCACCCTTGATAAGTCATGTTTATGATTTTTATCTTCTTTATAAATATTGTTAACTTTTCAGCATTTAAAAAAAAGAACTATTTTATGATGAAGATAGATGCCAAATATACAATAAAATATTATGAAAATAAAAAAAAAGAAAAATGTCATAATTCTTCATCACAAAGATTCCCAGGCAGCATCTGCATCTACAACCATAAATACCAGCAGCTCAGTGAGAGTTTCCACTCAGAATTCTGCCTTGATGAATAAGTGTAATTCCTCAGTTATAGAAACAGAAAGTACAGACAGCATTTCACTGTTGCTACAGTAGTTTAAATATTAACAACCAATGTGGAAGATATTAATATTAAATGGGTACAGTGTAGTTTTCAATGTATTTTACAGGCTGTGGTGATGGCTTAGTAGGTAAGGCTTATTGTTATAAAAGCATGGGGTCCTGAGTTCACATAACCAGCACTATGTAAAATCTGGGTGTGGTCACATGGTCCTATAGATTCAGCATTAGACATAGGTTGTATACAGGACAGATGAATAGTATAATTTACTGGAAAGCTAGTCTAGCCAATCAGTGAGCTTCAGGTTCAGAGAGAGGCCCTGTGTTAAGGATAGAGGTATATTGTGATAGAGCAGAATCTCCAATGTCCTCCTTTGTCCTCTGCATGAACATGTGCATATACCTACACACACGCATACACACAGGCACATATATTCCATTCATATATACAAGGAGATATTTTATTTGTTAGTTTAAATACGAATTTCATTTCCAGTAAAAATCAATTCTCTGTCTGTAAATCAAACTGAAAATGTGATCCTACACCGAAATGTCACAAATCTGAATCATAAAACTAGAAAAGTGATAAGTAGTGTGAGACAATTAGTGTGAGAAAATCAAAGGTGCACATGGGAACATTTGATCTTTGTGCTGATTTGATAGTAACAAGGAAGAATATGAGTAAACAATTCTTGGAAGAGACTTTTGTATGGTATTTGGCATTTGTGCCCACTTTACCAAACCAGAATCACTGCTTCAGAAAAATTTTCACTTTCTGGCATGAAGTTTATGTCACAGAGAGGAAATCCCTCGCACAATTTGGAATCAGTTTTTTACACTGCATATCTAATATAGTTCTATGATCAAACCAAGATTACACTTTTCCTTTAATATGTTTTTCTCTTTTGGGAAAAATATTAGACCTTAATTTATTAAATTTCACACCTGAATGATGTGTAAAAACCTCAATATACATAAATTTGTGCCTTTATTATCACTAACAAATTGTATCAGATATCACATTTCCCTCTTTTAAGGGTCAAAAATGTTCCATTTCTTTGATATGACATGTTCTTCATCCTATGCATGCTAATTTGTGTTATTTTTATACATGCATATTTTGTGAGCATGTATAAAGGGTGCTAACTCATGTACATTTTATCTAAATGAATCTGCTAAATCTTATCATTCAATTTCAATCTTTTTATGAAGTTCTAAAGGGAAGCAATTAGGATTTTCAGATTGTTTTTGGATAACTGGACAGATAGAATAAATAACTATTACAGAGAAAATTATTGGGCAGGCATACATAAAATGAGCTAAGAAGACTAACCATGACTGCTTGCATGCTTGGGAAGCTGAGAATTGTGAATCTATTCAGTTCTACCAGTCCAATAATTTCAGTCTGATCCTGAAGAACAAAAGAATTCCTGGAGAATCACTGATGTTCAGTCCATCCTGAAGGCCAATGACACAGGATTAGGATTTCCAAAACAATGGTACAGTGATGACAGCAATGAGATAAAATTATTGGCTAGCAAGGAGTCAGGATATTTCCTTCAGACCTCTTTGCAAAGAACAGGACTCTATTATTTTTTACTGCTGAATCTCCATGATATGTATGGTATCTGCCCTACCCACTTCTCTGTTACTGTAAATCATAGGAATATGAGAATTGTGACCATTGTGAGTAATGCTACAATTAACATAAGTATAAAATTATAACTATTAAACTTGACTTTAATTCCTTTGAATTTGACAATTAAAAAAAGTCCTATACCTGAGCATTGTAATACTTGTATTGCTACGTTTTTTTAGTGAAAATCAATTATGATTTCTATAGTAGCTGCAATAATTTATTAAATGATATTTTTTGAGTCCAAGTACTTATAATTATGGTATCACCTGTTTTTCTATTTTTTAATATTTTTCCTTTTGCTTTGGGGGAGCAATCACATGTAACAAAACTAATATGTAGTCCTAGATTATATTAGGTTATTTTTTTTTAGTTTCTTCTGAAATAATCATGTAATTTCTTTCTTTCAGGTCATGATACAGTACTATACTTTTGGTTGTGGAATATCCAGATGTTTCCATGAACCATGTTGAAAACATTTTTTCCATTGTCTTTACATCCTTGTTCAAATTTAGCTGCTCACAAGCATCAAGATTTATTTCTGTGTTGTCAACTCTAATTCAACAACTGCATGTCTCTTCGTATATCAATACTGTCCTCTTTTGGTTATGAATTTTATAAAAAGTTTTGAAATAAGAAAATGTGATTTTTAATTTTAACTTTTAGACAAATAATCATCAATTGTGCTTATTCACTTGCAGTTCAAGATGAAATTCAGGACACGCCATCATGATGCATATGTATAATCCCATAACTTAGAGGGCTGAGTTAAGAGGATGGTAGCTTAAAAGTCAACCTAGATGACATAGCGAAATCTTGCTTCAAAGCATACATTTTTTTCTAGTTATTTTCTGCCATATTTTGTAATTTTTCAAAATATTTATTTACTAGGTTTTTAAACTTGTTTCTTATTTGTTATTTATTCTATCAGTTATTCTGTTTTAATTTTAAATATTGTTTTTACTTCTAAAGCACACAACCATCTTCACAGCTTTCTAGTCTATTTTGCCTATATCTGATGGCTCATATTTGTTTTTCTCATTTTCTCAGTTCATCTATTTTAAAACACACAATATGTATATATATATTTAAATATATATTTACATTATTTTCACTCTGGTTAGAAGTTTTCTCTGTGCATAGTGATTTTTAGTTCTGTGATCCCTTAGCTTCAGCTTTCATCAGAGGCAAGCCAAAGGTCATTATACAGAATGATAGCAATGATTCCTTTTGGAAACCTATAGATGTTGCCAACTGTGGGCATCTTTATCACGATCAGGCTCATCTATCACAACTTGCCCTGGTCCATACCTAGAATCTAGATTATAGTATCATTATTGGTCTTACTTAGGTCATGGTTCCCTAGCTTTTCCTTGGTACTCAGAGCTCTCTTGTTCCCACTTGTTCTCTCTTGTTCCTAGTTTATTTGCTTAATCCAGTAAATGAGCCTTTGTAATTCTCTTTAGTTTATCAGTCATACAATATCTAAAAAACATGTATCATGTCTCAGTCAGTTTTTTCCACTGAGACTTTTTCATACTGTCTCATATACCAACTTACAAAAGCATCAAGTGTTGATTCTTTGAAATGTGTCTTAAATTAATATTTATGTTCTCAGTTAAGTAAGGTAAATATATCCCTTTATAACATAGTGATAGTAGTATAAAATATTATAAACATTATCTTATTTCATGCTTTCTATATATGATATATCATTGATATTACCATTTTACTTCATATTAAAATCCAGAAAGTCTTGGATAAAATCTGTTTCCAATGTGTTAATTTTAATTGAATAAGTGGAATTCAGATAATTTATTTATAACTTCCTGATTGTATTATGACATTTTCTTGCATCTTAAAACTAAGACATACAAAATATTTAAAACATATGAAGTTTGTTTAGTGAAGTTATATATACATACATATATATGTATAGAAATACATATCTATACATATATATGATATAAAGAGATATTTACCATGAATTCTGATTTTTAAAAAGATCAAAAAAGTTCTGCTGGATAAAACCATTGGTTGATTAATTAATTCACTCTCTAAGTAAATGTCTTGAGGACACTTATGACATGCACAAAAATCTATGTTCTTTGCATGAAGAATATTGGCAGAAAGAGTTTTGAAGTGTGAAACACCTATTACTAATCTAATTCCTGAGATGTTAAAGAAATTAAGATTGTGAGCAAATTATATGCAGTGTAGTTTAATACCAAGAACCCTTCAATGCACTGTTATAATATTTTCTGATTAAGAAATATTATATTAGATACATGTTCCCATGTTCATTCTCTAGAAACCAGACATGGAATTAAATCATATTCCTTCTGTCTTTATTATTTTATTTTATTTATTATGAAAAAACTCATTTTTTTATCCATGTATCACCCAGGGCAGGAAGGGGAAGGGATACTTCCATCTGTAAAGTTGACATGACGAGAAAAATGGTCTTATTGCTTTCTATCACTAAATCAGATGTACTAATTAATATGCTACATTAGTAGCATGCTAGTCCAGAATTCTATATGGCAAGAACTATTGTTCTGCCTTATAGAGAAGAGCAGGCATCTAAGAGATAATGAATTTGGATTTGATCTGGGTGAATGAGTTAAGTCCTTGCATTATGAGGTCATACCAGCAATGGGTAAATAAGAAAATAACAGCAAGA
Organism: Sigmodon hispidus; assembly: GCA_004025045.1. NCBI lineage: Eukaryota > Metazoa > Chordata > Mammalia > Rodentia > Cricetidae > Sigmodon > Sigmodon hispidus. The sequence continues at coordinate 79,877 of PVIH01003882.1, forward strand.
CCATGAAAGCCACAGTCAGATTTCCAGGACCAAGGCATGTTGGACATATCAAGTAACACTGTTCTATTCTGTGTGACAATTAACTCTCTAATTTATTTAAAGACGACACAATAGGAATGAATTAATGCCTAGTACTGACTATGACTGGTGAGGCCATGGATCTACAGGATCCCTTTCCCTATCATGAATTTCCCAAACCAGTATAATTTCTATCTGCATAATACTGCCTTTCAACTTAGCTTTCACCATTCATCAAAGAAATTTAATTTTGCATCAGACAGAAGCCATTATAAAATGTCACACTGATCAAAATGCAGAAAACTATCTTTGCTGTGTGCAATCCCAAAGAATACATCTACAACATGACCCTAACATCTAAGTCTCAGGGAACATCATGGAAAAGAGGGTAGAAATATTGTAAGAGTCAGAGGAGTGGGATGTCTATTGCAGATTGTATCTTCTGTATATGACAGAGAAGTTGAATCCATAAAATTTCAACAAAATGATCACCCAAATAAGACCTGAATGACACTACTAACATGTCAATGTAAATGGGAAAAATCTCACAAGTATTTACACAAACTTTAAAAAGCTATAGGAATGAATAGCTGTTGAGACAGGAAACAAGCCTTCACTAAGGATTTGACTTCTAATTAGCTATCCAATAAAAAGTGTCAGCCCCAAATCATATAGATATGAGCAATAGATAATGGACTTGGCAGGTTATATTTATGTATATGCTTATATGTACACATATAGAGGTAATAATAATAATTCAAGAAAGAGAGCTCAAATGGAGTGAAAGGGAGAACTTGAGAAAATAATGTAAATAAAATACTTACATATATAAAAATATTTTAAAATTAAATTTAAAACTTAAATATTTTGGAAGTAGTGTAATTAAGACAGAAAAAAGTCTGAGGAGTAACGGTAGTAATTCTTCTTTGAATGTCTGGTAGAATTTGGCACTGAAAACATCTGGACCAGGGCTTTTATTTTTGGGGAGGTTTTTAATGACAGCTTCAATTTCCTTAAGGGTTATAGGCCTGTTTAGGTAATTAATCTGATCTTCATTTAATTTTGGTAGATGGTACCTGCCCAGAAAGCTGTCCAATTCTTCTAGGCTTCCCATTTATGTTGAATACAGATTTTCAAAATATGATCTGATAATTCTCTGTATTTCATGGGGGTCTGTTGTTGTGTCCCCCTTTTCATTTCTGATTTTGTTGATTTGAACACTCTCTCTCTGTAGTTTGACTAAGGGCTTATCTATCTTGTTAATTTTCTCAAAGAACCAACTCTTAGATTCATTGATTCTTTATATTGTTCTAACCCTAACCCTAACCCTATTTCACACAGTAGAAACTGAAGGAATATTGCCAAATTCCTTTTATGAGGCCACAACTACCCTAATACCTAAACCACTCAAAGACACAACAAAGAAGGAGAATTACAGACCAATTTCCCTCATGAATATTGATGCAAAACTTATCAACAAAATTTTGGCAAACCGTATACAACAATGTATAAAAGATATCATCCACCATGACCAAGTAGGCTTCATCCCAGAAATGCAGGCCTGGTTTAACATATGAAAAACTATAAATGTTATCCATCATATAAACAAACTAAAGGAACAAAACCACATGATCATATCCTTAGATGCAGAAAAAGCCTTTGATAAAATCCAACAGTCCTTTATGATTAAAGCCCTGGGGATCAGGAATACAGGGAGAATACCTAAATATAATAAAGGTGATTTACAAGAAGCTGACAACCAGTATCAAAATTAATGGAGAAAAACTCAAAGCAATCCGACTAAAATCAGGAACTAGACAAGGATGTCCTCTCTCCCATTACCTATTCAATATTCTTCTTGAAGTTTTAGCTAAAGCAATAAGGGAAGAAAAAGAGATTAAGGGGATACAAATTGGAAAAGAAGAAGTGAAACTATCTCTATTTGCTGATGATATGATTGTATATATAAGTGACCCACAAAATTCTTCCAAGGAACTGCTACAGCTGACAAACACCTTCAGCAATGTAGCAGGATACAAGATTAACTCAATGAAATCAGTAGCCCTTCTATACACTAAAGATAGAAGAGCTGAAAAAGAAATAAGGGAAACATTACCCGTTATAATAGCTGCAAATAGTATTAAATACCTTGGAGTAACTATAAGCAAAGAATAACAGACCTATTTGACAAAAATTTTAAATTACTGAAGAAAGAAATTGAAGAGGATATCAGAAAATGGAAAGCTGTCCCATGTTCCTGGATTGGTAGGATCAACATAGTAAAAATGGCAGTTCTACCAAAGGCAATCTACAGATTCAATGCACTGCCCATCAAAATCCCAACACAATATTTCTTGGACCTTGAAAGAACAATACCCAATTTCATTTGGAATAACAAGAAAGCCAGGATTGCCAAAACAATTTTACTCAACAAAAGAACCTCAGGAGGTATCACCATCCCTGACTTGAAGTTATACTATAGAGCTATAGTAATAAAAACAGCCTAGTACTGGCATAAAAACAGTCTTGTGGATCAATGGAATAGATCTGAGGATCCAGACATTAACCCAAAAACCTATAAACACCTGCTCTTTGACAAAGAGGTCCAAAACATTCAATGGAAAAAAGATAGTATATTTAACAAATGGTGTTGGCATAGCTGGATGGAAGTGTGTAGAAAAATGCAAATAGATCTGAGCCTGTCACCCTGCACAAAACTCAAATCCAAGTGGATCAAAGACCTCAACATAAACCCAGACACTTTGAACTTGATAGAAAAGAAAGTGGGAAATACACTTCTACGAATTGGCAGAGGCAACCACTTCCTAAATATAACACCAGTGGCACAGACACTAAGACCAACAATCAATAAGTGGGATCTCCTGAAGCTAAGAAGCTTCTGTAAAGCCAAGGACACTGTCAATAGGACAAAAAGACAGCCTACAGAACGGGAAAAGATTTTCACCAATCCTACAAGTGATAGAGGACTGAACTTTAAGAAATATAAAGAGCTCAAGAATCTAGAGCCCAAAACCTTGAATAACCCAATCAAAAAATGGAGTACAGATCTAAAAAGGGAATTCTCAGCAGAGGAAATATGAATGGCTGAAAGGCACCTGAAAAAGTGCTCATCATCTTTAGCTATCAGAGAAATGCAAATCAAAACAACTTTCAGATACCACCTAATACCTGTTAGATTGGCTAAGATAAAAGACAGATGACAGCCTGTGTTGGAGAGGATGTGGATCAAGGGGAACATTACTCCATTGATGGTGGGAGTTCAGCCACTTTGGAATGCAATATGGCGGTTTCTCAGAAAATTGAGAATCAGTCTCCCCATGGACCCAGCAATATCACTTCTGGGTTTGTGATACCTCACTCAGGAGGATATTTGGAGAATATCCTCCTGAGTGAGGTATCACAAACCCAGAAAGATAAGCTTGGGATGTACTCACTCATTAGTGGTCTCTAAACAAACTAACAAGAAAAAAGCCAAGCATGCCCAAGCTGCAAACCACAACCACTAAACAGCTTGGGATCAGAAACACCCTGGACTGACCCTTCGGATCCCACTACACCTATAGGAACACTTGACTCACTCTTGAGAGAGGGGGGACAAAACTGGATTTGCCAGGAGGAGAGAGTCAACTAAGCTTTATTGGATCAGTGAGACCATGGAACTGTCTGTTCCTTGCCCAGGGAGGAGATGAGGAGTTGTGGAGAAAGAAAGGGTGACCTGATGTGGCAGGAGGGGGAAGTGACCTTGAATGGGGATATACAGGGATAGGAAAAAAGAATCCAGAGGGAAAGCTGAACACAAAGTAATTTTATGTGTAGCAAATTATTTGCATTATCACTCTTGATAAGTCATGCTTATGATTTTTATTTTCTTTATAGTCATTTTTAACTTATCAGCATTTTAAATTCAATTTACCGTTTTTCTTGATAAATACAGAATAAAAAAAGACAGAAAAAAGTCAAGCCATAAAAATATTACAATATTTAATTAATTACTTTCTGTCTATATTTCAAAACTAAAACTAAAATATAACTTTAAATAACCATTTTGTGTTTTCTATTTTCTTGTTGCTGTTCTTTTGTACTTAAGTGGTAATAAATATCTAGATGAATATTTTAAATAATTTTGGTTGTTTTTTGACAGCTATACATTTTATTATTGAAGATAAGCCACAGTGTTCAGATATTCATGTTTAATTTAATTAGTTCTGAAAATAAAGTATTTTAAATATGTCATTAAAAAGTATACAAAACAGAAAGCCAATGTCTAAGTGTTCTGTAGCTTACAGCTTTCACAAATTAAGTTACTTTTGAGAAATCATTAGTCCCCACATCCACATGTGAATAACAGCTACAAAGTAGTTTTTCTACCCTGCAATTCAACATACCATTAATCTATAAAATAATTCAAGTTTTCATTGTCAGAAATATTATTTGCATCTAGAAATCACATTATTTTTCTATGCACTCATAATTTAAAAAATTTTAATTAACAATGAGAATACTTTAAGTGGTACTTTTTGTTGAAAAGAACTTCTGAGATCTTTGTTGGAAAATGTTCCAATTGTACTGTCAATAATTCATAAAAATATTGACAATTATAATTGCATGCATTAACAAAGATGAGAGGATGATTAATGAAAACATTTGCTAATCACTTTCATTTGTAATCATTTCAAAATTAAACTACAGATGCATAATTTAGCCTTCCATTTAATATTCTGAAATACAAAAATATTCATAAATTTTGAAAATGCCCAAATCATAAAATTGTCCTAATAAGAACCAAACACATGCAATTCAGAATGCCAAAGTAATGTCCAGTTTTGAGTGTGTCCAATCTTTCTTTGTAGTCTTCAATTCACTCTCTCAAGAGAATGCACATCAAGGCATAAAGCAAAGAAAATCAAGCATTTTCCAAGATATCAATTACCATTATTACATTTTTTTAAATTTATAAACCTTGTTCTAATTTCTCATCATGGATATATATTACCTTTCTAAATTATAATAATTCTGTCATCATATAAGTGATTCTAATAGGTTAGCAAACTAGTGTCTGTTTTTATCAGTAATTCAGCCTAAAAACCTCACATTAAAATGATGCTTTATGTTCCTTGTCACGCAATAGCAGGTACAAATTACAAGTATCTTATATACTATATTTATCTTAAAAAGATTGGATTGCCACTCATATGAGGTAAATGTAGCCTTTATGGTTTTTATATATCATAATTCTTTTCAAGTAATGTTCTAAATTATACTTTCTATTTGGTGAAGTATTTACTATTTTATGTCCTTCTGCCATTCCTAAATATATCAATTAGCCAAAATTTACCATAACAGGGCACCAAATTACAAGACGATGGTCCTTCCTAAATAATCTTTAAGATTACTGTTGTGAGTGTGACACTAATTTAAAATGAATCAATTTTATTTTTTGATCACTTTATTAATCTCCATATTTAAAAAAAAATCACAATTCTCTTGGTCCCTGACCACCAACAAAGCATTTGTTACTATTAGAATCAGGAGATGTCCCAGCAGTAAAGAAGATTGAGTCTGTTAATCTTTCTTAATATTTTATTGTTTGAGGTTGAATTAGAAATTAATGAACATAGCTGTTAAAGGTTTCTAGATTCTATACTAGCCTACCATAGAAAGAACACTAGTATGTCACAACTATTGGCCCATTAAAAAATAGACATAACTAAAACATTTTAAATCTTTAACAGTTTATTGAGGTACAATTGACAAACATAAAACTATACATACTTATTTATATAACTCATAATCAGTGAACTCATGGCCATAAAGAGGATTATAGGGAACATCCCTTAACACCAAAGGTTGCTTCACTTTATGTAGTTTTTCTTTTCAATTTGTTTAGCTCCTGTGATGATTATTGTCAATAGTCATATTGTACATTACCAGTGAAACAAACTTCTGAGAAAGCCCATAAGGCCATTTACAGAGAGGATAAGATCTGCAGCAGAAAGTCCCATTATAGGAAATGTGGCCTGAGGGCATGAGTTGAGTCCCAATGTGAATAAGAAGAAAAGGCAAGAGAAAGGGTCCTGACCAGCAGTATCCTCCCTACATCCTGACATTCAGCTGGGAGACATTCAGCTGGGAGTGATCACCCACCCAGCTTTATCTCCTGACACCACGTCTTCTCCATGAGGAGACAACATGTCTCTTTTTAAATCATGGAACAAAATAGAACTTAAATTTCTTAAATTTTTTGAGTTATTTTTGTCACATCAATTAGAAAGGTAATTAATAATTAGAAAGGTAATTTGTTATTGTTTCATTTGGGCTTATATTTGTATGGGGATAAGAATAATTGAAACTGAACTATTAAAGACAGGAATATATATTTAAAAAAAGAAAAATCTTTCAGACTATTTGTTTCCAGAAAGCCTTTTATTTTTACACTCACTTTTTAATTAATCTCCCACCTTTTGAATATGAATTTACTAATTAATATGATCAAAATATCACATTATGTACATAAACAAATCTGAGGGGTACAGAGAAAATTGTAAGAGGGTGAAGTAGATTAAAGTACAATGATACATGTACAAAATTTTCAGAACAAAATCTATTGCTTATATGTTAAGTTAAAATATTATTAATAACAAAAATCATAGGTAGCCCAGAGATGTTTAAAGTGCAAGATTTTGTCTTTGAACTCAGACTCTGAGAAAGTTCCTCATTAGGAAAATCCATCTGTGTTCTTCAAAGTTATTTCTAGCTAAAACATAAGGCTCTAGATTGTACTACTGTGCACTATGGACCCTGCAGTTATCTATCCCTGCCGTAGCATCCTGGCTTAGCCTAGAGAGGCTGTGATGGTACATAGAAAGACCTTAGTCCTTCCTTCTGTGTTAGAAATTATACTGGAGACCTTTTATCTTAATGGGCATGTTAGCATTCCTTTAGAAGAGGTATGGTGAACATGACCAGGATGTTACAGGACTATTATAGGAATAAAAGCCAGTTAGATACAAGTGTGTCTATGAACTGAATCAATAATATAACATTCAGAATGCTCTTTGGAGGACATCTATCTTCTCCCTTGTTTCAATATTTTGGAGTTAAGAAATATAAAGAGATGTTAAAAATTAGAAACTAGTACTGCTTCTTACAGAGCACAGTTAAGTGTTTTATTTATTGTAAAATTAAATAGATTTTTAAAACACTAATAAATTTATTTTAATTTAAGGTAATATGTTTATCTGCCTAAAATAAATAAAAAATACCCAATTCTACATTATGGTTAATTACCACTGAAAGAAAACTTCTCGCCATTTAGAGAGATAAAAAAGTTAACTATAATTTTTCTACAGATCCACACAATGACATTATTTTTCTTCTTTTATTTCATTTTTTTCTCATTATGTCGTTTCTTTCCAAATTTTTTAACATTTGATACAAGCATGACAAAACTAATTTTGAAGAGGAATCATCAAAGACAAGTTACTAAAATATGTATCTCAACAGAGATGTAACTAAAATATTACAGTTGAAATTATAGATATTGATGTAAAATGAAGTAAGACTGATTATTATGTTAACATACTTACATGATTTTAATGTACTTTTCTGAATATGTGAATGTATTAGAATTGTCATATTGATACAACATAGTCTAAGCTGGTTAGAGAGTCTCAGTGAAGGATTGTGCACATGGGTTGAACCATGGGCAGATCATTGGAGAAGTTATTGTCTTATGTTAACTGATGGAGGAAGAACAGCCCACTGTGAAGGAAAGCATTCCCTGAGACTGGTATCCTAAACTGTATGAGTAAAGATATGGAACTGAGCAGAAGCAAGAAAGCAGATGCATATATATGCATTTTCTGTGTTTTAGACATGGATGTGATATGATTATTTGAAGTTCCCACCTTGACTTCAATATGAATTCTAATACCATGTCTTAGAATTGTAAGCTAACCTAAACCCCTGGTTTCTCTATGTTATTTTCTATCAGGATATTTTACTACAACAGAAATGAAACAGGAAAATGAGTGAAAAAAAGAAAAACTTGAGAAAAGAGGATACTAGCCAGTATCAGCAAATATAGGGCATGGGAGCAATTTGTGACTTGGTATTATGTGAACAAATTTAACTCAGTGTTTTATGAGCTAAAGTTATAACAACACCCTAGAAATAAGAAAGTAGAAAAGTCTTTGAGAGGTACAAAGAGATACCTTTTGGTAATAGCAAGAACCTGGAAACAACCTAGATTTCCCTCAACTCAAGAATGGATTAACAAACTGTGGTACATCTACACAATGGAATACTACTCAGCAGTAAGAAAAAATGATATCCTAAAATTCGCAGGCAAATGGATGGGTTTGGAGAATATTCTCCTAAGTGAGGTATCACAAACTCAGAAAGATAAGCAGGGGATGTACTCACTCATTAGTGGTCTCTAAACAAACCAACAAGAAAAAAAATCCAAGCATGCCCAAGCTGAAAACCACAACCAATGTACAGCTTGGGATCAGAGACACCCTGGACTGCCCTTCGGATCCACTCCAACTATAGGAACACCTGACTCACTCTTGAGGGAGGGGCGACAAAACTGAATTTGCGAGGAGTGGAGACTGATCCAAGCATTATTGGGTCAGTGGGACCATAGGACTGTCTGCTCCCTGCCCAGGGAGCAGATGGGGAGTTGTGGAGAAGAAAAAATGACCTGATGTGGTGGGAGGGGGAAGGGACTTCGAATAAGGATATACAGGGATGAAAAAAAAAATTCAGAGGGAAAGCTGAACACAAAGTAAATATATGTGTAGCAATCTTATTTGCATTATCACCCCTGATAAGTCATGCTTATGATTTTTATCTTCTTTATAGTTATTGTTAACTTCTCAGCATTTTAAATTCATTTTACTGTTTTCCTTGATAAATACAAAATAAATAAAGAAGGAAAAAAAGAAAAAAAAACCTGTTAAACAGAGATTAACTTATACAGTATATAATTTCTTCCTGGTTAAAAAAAATACTGCTATATACACAAAGTTTGACAAATAAACATTCTGGAAATAATCACAGTGAAATAATGAATTTGTACAATAAACAAATATCATTTTACAATATGTACTCTTGAGACTCATAATTAATGACTGTCCCAGGGGAAGTTCTGATCTTCCTTAGGACCACCCAGCCTTTCTTTCTTCTTTCTCCATTTTGTAATATGATGTCTATTATATAATTTTTCTGCCTTTCAGTCTTTTATACTGTCTAATTTGAGATCAAAACAGCCAGAAATTGTTCCTGAGAAGAGAAAGCAGCATGACTAACTCAATTCTGACATATATGATGTGTAAATTACTCTTGAACTTTAGACTCCAAAGATGCTCCTGTAGCAAGCAAATGATCTACAGTGTCACAGTATTAATTCAAGTGTTGTCATGTTAGAAAATACACATTTTCTTGAACTCCTCACATGCAAGTTCCGTAGTCCTGATGTTTGATTTATCATCATCAGGAAGTAATCACGAAATGGTGAAAATTCCCAATGTTATCAGTGTCCTTGCCAGAAGCCATTCACCGATTGTTTTCCCATCATATAAAGACACAAGGATAACAGTACCAGGAAGAGCGGTTTCAAACTGCCAATGTCAAAAAGGTTAGAAAAGAAAACAAAAATAACTATTGCATAAACCTGTGGTGGTTTGTTATGGAGCCTAATAGAATCTAGGATGGAAAAAACAAACAACAAATCAACAACACTAAAACCTTTTGAAAATGAGAGATATGTAACATGCAGAGAGGAGAAAAACAACAGTGAACTTTAAAAGGTGTATTTGTTAGCATTTAGGCATCAGTACTGGCCTGCCCTTAGGGTCCTGATAGGATATAGTCTCAGCTGCAGCCACTAAGAGCATCCCTTAGCTACCTTCCCTTATAAAAGGTGGGCCTTGCACACCTCCCATTTCTCTTTCTCCTCCTTTGCTCTCTTGTCTTCAGGTACCAGTCTCTGCTCCCTCTCTGCCCATTCTCTTTTCCCCTCCCATAAAAATTCCACAATGGCCCCGTTGTGTGATTTGACATTTATGTGTCACTATTAAAATACAACAATATTTTAAGTAAGGAAGAAATGAAATGCTACTGTTTAAACTATGGACTGAAATTGGGTCCTTTTTGTCAAAAACAACAAAATTCTTTTATCTTTTTTTATTAAGAATAATGTCATATTTTCTATCAGTGTACATTCTTCTTCAAGCTCCCTTCCCCTCCCACCCCTTCCAGTCACTCTGTCTTCTCCACAACTCCCCATCTCCTCCCCAGCAAAGGTAGGATGTCCCAAGGTCTCAATATGGCTTAGGTCAGCATCCACTCCTGGCAGATCTGCTTTCTTCAACCTAACATCACAAAATTCTTTTCTAGGATTGAATGATATTTAATTGTTCATATATGCTAATTTTTACACAGTATCAGTTCTTCCATATTCAATACATATTAAAGCATTACATTGTACCCAATCAAGCTATGTAATTGTAATTTTAATTAAAAATAATGTTAAGTGCATACTTTCATAAATTAACAGAACTCTGCCTACAAATTTGTGTAACATCTATACACACCTTTATTATTGCATTTTATCCTACTTAATATTAACATTGATAATTTTATTGACAGAATATGAAAAAAATTGTTTTAGTTTCAACTACTGAATTTTTAAAGCTGTGAGATGAATAAAAATGAAAGACTTGCCAAATGCAGGAATATGTTTATACAATGTTTACATACCTCTGGTTTCCCATGAGAATTGTCTCAGTGCTGTCTACTAATCAAGAAGCCATAAGGTATGTATGTTTTTCATATTCAGGGTTTTTAAGCGTTTTACACCTAAACCACACCAAAAATATAAGGAAAAGATGGTCTCAGTTTTGGAAAACCCAGAGTAGATGCACTATAAGGATTTATTGGTTACATTTATAAAATTGGGCACAGTTTAATATAACCTGTAGGCTCTCTTGCCCAAGAGCCTATGTTGGTTACCTCCAGGATTCATCAATGCTCAGAGCAATATTTATTAATAATTACCTCCATGGAAAATAGAAGATTTTCTGTGTCAGATAATGTGACAGCAAAAAAGTAACATGTGTTCTTATCCAAAATTAATATAACATGGAAATAAATAGAACACAATAACACATCTTAAGTGAAAAACATATGGTTTTCAAAGCCTATCTGAACTATGAAGAATAAATATGAGTCAAATATCTAGGTTTTATTTACTATTGTCACATCCAAAAAACAATATGTCAACATAAGTCAACTAATACTAACAAAACACATCTCAATTTAATATTTTTAATTTAGAGGTAACAGAAATGATGTAACACATGCTTGAAGATGATAGTTTTAAAATTAATCTATAAGCTATGTTCTACTGTCTTTAGTTCAGGAAAGTCCTCTGCAGACTGCCAAAAGAGAAATGTAGATACAAAGCCAGATGCAAAAATCTTGACCTACAAACTAATTGTCCTACTTGCAAAATATATTAGGGCAATGGTGGCAGAGACCTTCTGGGAGTAAGCAACTCATGTCAGATTTGACCTTAGGCCTGCTCCACAAGAAGGAACTCATTCCTGACACTGCTTGGATAACCAAGAACCAGAGACAAGATACCCAGAGACCCGAGACCTAGAGAAAAACCAAACAATATTGATCTAAAAAATTACAGATATGAGGTTTTATCAAAAAAATGTAATTTTGGATTTAAATACTGCTTTTGAATAGACCTGAGCAGTGACAAAAAAAATGCTATCTTCTAAAATTTAACATATATAGTGGCATGGAATAAAATATTGCTACTTAATAATCCTGGCTAATGAGAAGTACAGACATCAACTACATAACATGAAATAGCTTCAATGTAATTCAATTTAACCCACATTTACTTATTTAAGTACTTCATTTCTCACTTTGTATAAAAAATACATGCATGATCTTTCTGGAAATTTCAAGAAATAGTAACTGACTTTCTTATTATGAAAGTTGACTAGCTTTTGATTTTACTAATACATTTCAGTTAATTATTCACAAATTAAACTGAATGATTCTCTGCTTGGGACGATTTATAAGACATAATAATGTGATTCACATGTACCCAGAGACTTGTGTAATCAGAATAGCTTGTAAATTTAATAAGTAATTAAACTGTACATTTAACACAAGAGGACATATTGAGATTCAATACTGTTTCATCCTTGCTAACTTAGAAGATATTATTCCAAGCACTATTCTTTGTTAATATTTTACCATTTTAAAATGGTTTAAAATTCACGCAAACATAAACACACACACACACACACACACTCCCCTCCTTTTAATGAGTTAAAGGTTGATTGAACTTATCTTGGATTGCCTTTTAACAATAACAATAATAGTAATCATAATAATGTAATTCAAGGGATCTCAATCTTAAAAATGTTTTAAATGTGTGCTTGAAGTGCTGTATTTTTAATAAAAACCAAGATTAATATTCATGTGTAAAATTATTCTGAATTCTTTCCAATTCTTGGTGATGCTGGCAACCCCGTGGTAAGAAAAACACATCTTTCTTTACACTATCTGCAGTTGTCACAGCAGTACTAGAGCAGAGCTGCAGGACCTAGGTTTTTCTGAAAGCCCCCTTTGTTTGGTGAAGGAAGGGCTTTCCTGAATGTGGCAGAAGACCAATCTGCATGGACATGGCTCTCTGTTCACTCTTGATGGTGTTGTTCATGAGTGTAAAGGACAGCAGTGAGCTAATGATGCAGTATTCCTGATGTATTTCTTTGCAAAGTGAAGTGATGCTTGACAATCTAGAACAGTTGTATGAGGCAGCAATGGGGTCATAGGGAAAGTCCTGTTCCATCTCTGCACATAACCATCTTGAGTGTGTCCCAAGTGTCTATCTGCCTATCTCCTAACTACCATTTAATAACTGACGTAAATATGAGCAAGTGAAACATGTTCTCTACATCTATAGTAGTGCTGCAGAAATGTGCTCATGTATCAGGACATTCACAAATACCCAACTTCCTGGAACAGTTAGTCTAGGATAACTTTTATTATTATTTCATCTCTTAAGGTAAAACATTTTCATTGGAAATAGGAATTAGAAGTAAATGTTTTTGTACCCTGCTTCTTTCAGGAACTATTTCATTTATGTAAGCACAAATGGATACTTTAAGGTACTCAATTTTAGATGCAGTGGAGAAAATGGAACAGAAAAACAATATAATAATTTTTCAGTTTTATGTGCATTGAATATTATAGAAGATAGCAGTGTCTTCATTTTTAGATCACAGATAAAACTGGTAAAACATTTGATTTCATTTTCTCCATCATTACCATTGTACTTGGAAATACACTGTTAGCATTTCTGAGACTCCATTTTGGCTTTAACACTTGAAAGCCTACTAATTTTGTCAAAGCAATATAAGCAAGGGAAGATATGGGGCAATGTCTCAGGATAACTCTTTGGAGATAGATTGACAGGGGCTGTTTTTCAGTGAGGTATCTGTTGGTTCAGAGACCACTAAAAGCTATTTTTTTCATTTATAATACGTATAAAAGACACTGTTTTTGAATGTTAACTTCTTTTTTAACCATAAAGATATTTTTTATATATTTATTATTTGGTGATTTTACATCATGTACCCCATCATACTCAGTTATCGGACCTCTCAATATCAGGCAACAGTTTGTTAATACATTTCTCAGTTGAGGAACATCTAGGTTGTTTCCAGGTTCTTGTTATTACAAATGATGCTGCTTTTGGTAGAATTGCCATTTTTACTATGTTGATCCTACCTATCCAGGAACATGGGAGAGCTTTCCATTTTCTGATATCCTCTTCAATTTCTTTCTTCAGTGATTTAAAATTTTTGTCAAATAGATCTGTTACTTCTTTGGTTATAGTTACTCCATGGGGTTTATTACTATTTGCAGCTATTATGAAGGGTAATGTTTTCCTTATTTCTTTTTCAGCTCTTCTATCTTTAGTGTATAGAAGGGCACTGATTTTTTTGAGTTAATCTTGTATCCTGCTACATTGCTGAAGGTGTTTATCAGCTGTAGCAGTTCCTTGAAGAATTTTGTGGGTCACTTATGCATACAATCATATTATCTGCAAATAGAGATAGTTTCACTTTTTCTTTTCCAATTTGTATCCCCTTAATCTCCTTTTGTTCTCTTATTGCTTTAGCTAAAACTTCGAGAGAACTATATTGAATAGATAAGGGAAATCTACAGATTCAATGCACTGCCCATCAAAATCCCAACACAATATTTTTTGGACCTTGAAAGAACAATACTCAATTTCATTTGATATAACAGGAAAGCCAGGATTGCCAAAACAATTTTGCTCAACAAAAGAACCTCAGGAGGCATCACCATCCCTGACTTCAAGTTATACTATAGAGCTACACTAATAAAAACAGTCTAGTACTGGCATAAAAACAGACTTATGGATCAATAGAATAGAATTGAGGAACCAGGCATTAATCCAAATACCTATGAACACCTGCTCTTTGACAAAGAGGTCCAAAATATTTAATGGAAAAAAGATAGTATATTTAACAAATAGTGTTGGCATAGCTGGATGGTAGTGTGTAGAAAAATGCAAATAGATCCAACTTGTCACCTTGCACAAAACTCAAATCCAAGTGGATCAAAGACCTCAACATAAACCCAATCACTTTAAACATGATAGAAAAGAAAGTGAGAAATACAATTCTACGAATAGGCAGAGGCAACCACTTCCTAAATATATTACCACTGGCACAGACACTAAAATCAACAATCAATAAGTGGTATCTCCTGAATCTGATAAGCTTCTGTAAAGCCAAGAACACTGTCAATAGGACAAAACGACAGCGTACAGAATGAGAGAAGATTTTCACCAACCCTACAAGTGATAGAGTACTGATCTCTAAGATATATAAAGAACTCAAGAATCTAGAGCCCAAATTCTTGAATAACCCAATCAAAAAATGGGGTTCAGATCTAAAAAGGGAATTCTCAGCAGAAGAATTATAAATGGCTGAAAGGCACCTGAAAAAGTGCTCATCATCTTTAGCCATCAGAGAAATGCAAATCAAAACAACTTTGAGATACCACCTGACACCTGTCATATTGGCTAAGGTAAAAGACACAGTTGACAGCCTATGCTGGAAAGTGTGCAGAGCAAGGGGAACACTCCTCCATTGTTGGTGGGAGTGTAAGCTTGTTCAGCCACTTTGGAATGCAGTATGGCTGTTTCTCAGAAAACTGAGAATCAATCTCCACAACACCCAGCAATACCATTTCTGGGTATATTCCCTAAAGATACACAGTCTCACTCCAATGGCATTAGCTCAGATATATTCATAGCAGCATTTTTTGTAATAGCAAGAACCTAGAAAAACCCTAGATGTCCCTCAACTCAAGAATGGATTAACAAACTGTGGTACACAATGGAGTACTACTTAGCAGTAAGAAAAAAGTGATATCCTTAAATTTGCAGGCAAATGGATGGATTTGGAGAATATTCTCCTGATCGAGGTCTCACAAACCCAGAAAGATAAGCAGGGGATGTACTCACTCATTAGTGGACTTTGAAAAAAGTAAAGAAAACCCAACCTGCAAACCACAACCACTAAACAGCTTGGGACCAGAAACACCTTATACTGACTCCTTGGATTCCACTCTCCCTAGATAAACACCTGCCTCAGTCTTGATGTTGGGGAAATAAATTGGATTTGCCAGGAGTGGAAGCTCAACTAAGCAATATTGGGAACTTGAGACCTTGGGACCTCCTATCCATGGGGGGATGGGGAGTTGTGAAGAAGAGAGAATGACCTGATGTGGTGGGAGGGGGAAGAGACCTTTAATAAGGATATACAAGGATAGAAAATGTGACTTCTTTATTCATAATAATAAAAAAATCAAAAAAGTAAATATCATAATAAAAATCTATTATTTTATGTAATTTTTATATAATAAAAACATTTTCATTTAGAAAGGAAAGTTAAGGACAAAATATACAAATACATAAAACACTATAAATAAAACACTATTGGAAAACACTGCTCAACATTCTTAGCCATCAGAGAGACACAAAAATACTATAGAACACCTGTCAGAATGACTAAGGTCAAAAACTCGAAATACAATCTATGCTGGAGGGGATGTATAGCAAGAGGTACCCTCCTCCATTGTTTGTGGAAGTGTAAACATGTACAGCTACTTTGGAAATCAGTATGTCATTTCCTCAGAGACCTGGGAATCAATCTACCCAGTGATCCAGCAATAGCCACTACTGGGCATATATCCAAGGGATGCACATTCTTACTCCAAGAATATTAGCTCAAATATGTTCATAGCAGCATTATTTGTAATAACTAGAACCTGGAAACAACCTAGATGCAGCTCAACTAAAGAATGAATTAAAAAATTGAGGTTCATTTACACAATGGATTATTACTCAGCAGTGAAAAAAATGACATCCTAAAATTTTCAGACAAGTGGACACATCTGGACAGAATCATCCTCAGTGAGTTAACACAAACCCAGAAAAATAGACAGGGTATGTATTTACACATAAGTGGATTTGGAAGTCAAGCAAAGAATAACTAGGCTACAATACATGCACACACACATACACATACACACACCCTAGCAGAAAACAGAAAAACGCTAAGAAAGACGTCCATAGATCCCCCTCAGAAGGGAAATAACTATTTCCTGAGAAAATTTCAATTTTTTTTATTATGAATAAAGCCATATTTTTTATCTGTGTATATCTTTGTTCAAGACTACTTCCCCCTCCTGCCCCCTCCAATCACTCTCTCTTCTCCACATCTCTTTGTTTCCTCCCCAGCAAGGGCAGGAGGTCCCAAGGTCCAAATATGGCTTAGTTCAGCCACAGCTCCTGGCAGATCTGCTTTCCTCACCCCAACATCTAGACTGGATCAGGTGTTCCTCTGGAGGGAGTGGGATCCAAGGTGCCAATCCAGGATATTTCAGATCCCAAGCTATTCAGTATTTGTGGTTACCAGCTTGGACATAAGTGGAACCTCCTGAAACTGAGAAGCTTCTGTAAAGTCAAGGACACAGTCAATAGGACAAAACTACAGCCTACAGAATGGGAACAGATTTTCACCAACCTTACAAGTGATACAGTACTGATCTCTAAAATATATAGAGAACTCAAGAAACTAGATCCCAAAACGTTGAATAACTCAACAACTCAATCAAAAATGGGGATCAGGACTAAAATGGAAATTCTCAGCAGAAGAATTACAAATGGCTGAAAGGCACTTGAAAAAGTGCTCCACATTTTAGCCATCAGAAAAATGAAAATCAAGACAACATTGAGATACCACCTTACATCTGTCAGATTGGCTAAGATAAAAGATGCAGATTACAGCCTATGTTGGAGAGGTGGTAGAGCAAGGGGAACACCCTCCACTGTTGGTGGGAGTATAAGCTTGTTCAGATACTCTGGATTGCAGTAAGGCAGTTTCTAAGAAAACTGGGAATCAATCTCCCCAAGGATCCAGCAATACCACTACTGGGCATATACCCTGAAAATGCACATTCACACTCCAAAGTCATTAGCTCCACTATGTTCATAGCAGCATTATTCATAATAGCAAGAACCTGGAAACAACCTAGATGCCCCTCAATTGAAGAATGGATTAACAAACTGTGGTACATGTATACAATGAATTATATATCTATACTACTCAGTAGTAAGAAAAAATGATATCCTAAAATTTACAGGCAAATGGATGGATTTGGAGAATATCCTCCTGAGCGAGATCACAAACACAGAATGATAAGCAGGTGATGTTCCCATTCATTAGTGAACTCTAAACAAAAAAACAAAGAGCAAAGCATGTCCAAGCTTAAAATTTCAATCTTAAGGGTAGAGGAAGCAAGAGAAGATTAGAAGAAAACATGAGAGAATGTGATGGTAGAGCAGGGAAAGCAACAGAAATGGACATCTTGATAAAGGGAGCCACTGTAGGACTAGAGAGAAACATGGGAATAGAAAAAACCCAAGAATGCACAATATGAGCCCAGTCAGCCAATCAGGACTTCATACAATAACTCAAAGGGTGAGTAAACTGACCTTTACCTATTATCATATGAATTACCCCCTAATTGCTTTTATACCCTTATCCAACAGCTAATGGAGGCAGATGCAGAGATCCATAGCTAAACTCCTGACTGAGCTAGTGGTCCAGCTAAAGAGATAAGGAGATATTGAATAAGGGAAGGGATCAGGATCATGATGGGAAGACCCAGGGAATAGGTAGTTGTAATAATAATTTTCTGCCCCTGCCTTTCCAGCCTAGCCCAGAGGTTCAGATCTACTTGCAGCCCACTGCTGTTTTGTCCCAAATAATCACACAAAGGCTTATATCAATTTCTTGCTGGTTGACCTATGGCTCAGAAATATTGCTAGCTAGCTCTTTCTTCCTAACTTAATCTATTTTCTTCAATCTGTTTAGCCATGTACCTTGATACTTTTTCTCAGAGCAGCATGGTTGTCTTCTTTCTTCTGCATCCTCTGACTCCACTAGTGTCTCTCTCTGCTCTTCCTATTCCTAGAGATTTCCTACTCTGGTAGTCCTGCCCACATTTCCAGTCGGGCTTCTGACAAACCAGCTTTTTATTAAACCAGTAGGAAGAACAAATTTTTACAATGTACCAGAACATGATTCCACTACAGCAGTGCTATAGGGAGCTGGCAGACTTTGAAATGACAGCCAATGAATTTTCATAAAATGGATCTGGACCCTATGAGTATAGATGACAGTTGAATGGCATGGAACCTCTTGTTCTCTGATCAGAGCCTGTTCTGGGTTCAAGAACAGGCTTCATGGATCTCGTGTCTTTCAGTGAAACATCTTTCTCAGCCTTGACACTCGGGAGGAGGAACTCAGTCATACATCAACTGGATATCTCAGACAGAATTGATTCACCTTGGGATTTTTTTGCCCTCTCTGGGGAGTAAGCATTGTGAGGAGCGTAAGCATGGTGAGTGGTTGAGGGGAAAGGCTGGGGAAGGACTGGGAGAAGAGGCATGAAAGGAATCAGTGGTGGGAGCTTAAACTTACTGTAATCTGACATGCCATGCTTTATTGACACCCATGGATAGCTTGCCACATTCTGAACAGAAACAGAGGCATGGATGGTGGGGAGAGGGGAAGAGAGGGAACAAATAAAGAAATAGATTGAGAGGAGAGGAAGAAGGGGAAACTGGTTAGGATGTAAAATAAATATGTAAATAAAGAAAAAATATATTCAGAAAAATTAAATAGCTTTAAAAAATTAGAAAATTGAAATATTGTTCCCCATGCTCATTAATTGGTAAAACTAATATCATGAAAATTACCATCTCCCCAAAAACTTTTTATGGATTCACTGCAATTCCAATGAAAAATCTTGAAAACTATTTTAAGAGAAATACAAATAGCATTCTCAAACTTGAATGGAACAAAATACCCTGGATTGGTGAGCCAATTGTATGTCTAATTGACAAGAAGAATACTTGAGGGATTGCTATAGCATAGTATGAGCTGTACTTCACAGAGTCATAATAATAAAACATTACGTTGTTGGTTTTAATGAAAAAGAAGACATAGATGACATAGCAGAATAAAAGAACCAAACATGAGCCTACTTAGGTTCAGTCAAATAGTAGTCAACACACATACTAAAAATAAGCACTTGAGAGAAGACAGCATTGTCAACAACTGGTCCTGAGAAAACTATACTGATTTAATTTGTGTATATTATCTTCCATAAAAACCAACCACAAATGGATCAAAGCCCTTATTGTAAAACTATGAATTTTGAAACTGACAGAAAGTAAAAACCTTACACAATTACCTAAAATATATAGATGTAGAAAATGACTTCTTGAATAGAACTCTGTTTTCCCTGAATTATGGATAACAACTGACCAATGGAACCCCAGAAAACTGAAAAATTGGTGCATAGCAGAGGAAACAATCAAGTGAAGAGGAACCACATGATAGGGAATATTTGCTAAGTATAAATCTATGACAGACAATTAATCCAGACGATATAAAGAATTAAAACACAGACTAGAGGAAACTAGTGATCCAGTTAAAAATACGTGGCATGGAATTGAATGAAGAGGTTTCAAGATAAGAAAAAGGGCCTGGAAGGTGGATTTATAACTTCAAAGCAAGCATGATCTACAGTAAGATTTCCAGAACAGTCAAAGCTACAAAAGTCTGTCTCAAAAAGAAAAAAAAAAAGAAAAGAAAGAAAGAGAAAATAGCAAATCTGTATTTTAAAAAGTGTTCATTATCATTACCAGTTAGAGAAGTGCAAACTAAAACTACTTCAAAATTTCACTTGCACTAGTCAGACTATCTAAGATCAAGAAAACAACTGAAAATTAATACCGGTGAAGATGTAGAAAAAAGAGATTCCACATTCACTATTGGTAGTATTACAAACAGGTGCAGGCACCTTGGAATTTTCATGGAGAATACTTAGAAAACTGAAAGTAGATCTGTCCTATGACCTAGCTGTAACAATCCTGGGTGTATGACTAACAGACTCTGTGTCTTACATCAAAGATAGTTACTCATTCATGTTCACAGCCATTCTATCAATAATAGCTAGGGAAATGACTTTTGTCCTTCAATTAATATACGGAAAATATAATATGTTATGTACATACAATGGAATTTAAGTCAGCAGTAAAAAAAATGAAATTCTGAAATTTGCAAGTAATAGATGGAACTAGATGATGTAATGAGTGGGATAACCTAGGAGTGCAAATAGAAATGCAGTATCTCCCCTCTTGTGAATCTCAGGAACATATTTTTAGATGTGAATTATAACTTGGTGTAACCATAGGAACAAGAAGTATAGAGGGGAATTATTAGGCATAAAGAGCCTAGAGAGGGGAAGAGCAGGATACTGATGCTAAGAGAAAAATAATGGAAAGTTTCACCAGGGCAGTATTGAGGGAGAGACAAATAACATGAAGGCTGTTTGACAAAGCCCCATGGAAATTTTTATTTTTAGGTTATTTTTCCTTAAAAATATGCATATGATATATATATATGTAAGTTTATATACACACATGAACACACACGCATATGCACTGATACACACACACACACACACACAAACATGCACACACATGTATTATAGCATATGCCTGGTTATTTCCAGAACTTAGAACCTATTGCTTAAAAATCACAATTTCACAATGCTGGACTTCAAGAACCTGATCTTCATCTGACATCTCACTTGGAAGCCATCTATCTCCTCAAAGACTATTTCAAATAGTAACATGAGAAGCAATCAGTGCAACAGAGAAAAAAGTCAGCAGTTCTTTCCATCTCTAAAGCCTGAAAACCACAGCACTGCCCAGCATGGTGAGATATGCACAAGGGTGCAATAGATATCATTGTTACCATTAGAGAAGCTAACAGCCTTATAATTGTTCTTAAGTCACCATCAGAAGGAAGGAATTCATATCTAGTGTTGTAAACCTAGCCAATCTTCTGGCATTGGTTATAGATTCTTAAGGACAACCTTCATTTTCCAGGTGTAATCTCTAAATCCATCTGAAAAACTCATCTTCATATCCACAGATCAGTGTTGTTTTCACTCCTCTAAAAAGGAGATTATTTAGTAGCAGATGGCGACCATTACAGAACTGTACAGCCAAACAAAGTACAGAAATCAGCTGCCGAATGCCAAGTCTCTAGTTGATGCATTTACAGTGCAACTCGTACACCAAATGCTCAACCACATTGTGGAAGGGGAGATGAAAATATCTCAAAAGGTAGAAGACTAGGAAATTTGCTAGTAGGTAGTGTCCTCTATATATGTCAGTGAAATGACACCCATAATATCTCAACAATATGGTTATTTAAACAAGACCAGCACAATGATATATCAGTAGGCATGGCAATGTGAGTGAGACTTCCACAATGTTCCCATCCAAGAGTAAGAATGACTAGCAATTATTGACCATTGAAAGAGAGGGATTCAGTCTTCTTTAAAGGAAATATACTGTTATGTTATCTAAGTCAAGTAAGGTGGCATTAAACACATTCACATTAGAGCAACATTAAATGGATTATACAAGTTATAAATGCATATATATGCACCCTTATAAATCAAGATGGATTTGTTGTAATGTATGTTTGTAATCCAGACTCTAAAGAGGAGGAAAAAGTGGATCCTCACAGATCTCTAGCTACCTAGCCTACCTAAATGAGAAGTCACTCTTTGCAACAGGATCCTGTCTCAAAAGACAAGGCAGAAGTCTCCTTATAAAATATTTTAATTTGAGAGGCAGAGAGGACACAGGAGAAGTTGGGGTGGGGAGGAAACAGTGGAAATGATTTCAATGCTGTAATAATGTATTCAATTCTCATTTTATAGAATTGAAATAGAAAGTTATTAGTACCTAATTTAGATGATTGACAATCACATCCATACATATAGATACACACACATATATATATACACACACATATGTCCACACCCTGTGTACAACCAAAAATGATAAGCAGTAGAAAATATTTTTAAATAGTAGACCAATCATCAAAATAGATAATCATTAAACTATAAAAATAAAACTGCTATAGTTATATCAAAATATGATTTTTAGCAAAAATCTACAGTACATTATTATTCTGACATATGCACTACTTTTTTCAGGTATGAGTTGAGATTTTTATACTGCATTAATTCTGACAGGAGAAAAATATAAATCTTAAAATAAAATATTCTTAAGTCACACAGTTAAAATGAATTTTAAAAAATCAAGTTATTTTATTATTAACATATATTCATTGTGCAAAATAATAAATTCCATTTTTATACATGTATAAAATATATCTTGACCACATTCACCCCAATTTTCTCTCTTCTCACTCCACATTCCCACCGGTTCCCTACTTCTTTCCTAATAATAACCTATTTTATTATCTCATATATTTAAATTGAGTTTCTACATATGAGAGAAAATATGCAATTCTTGTCATTCTTAGTCAGAGTTTTCAGCTTAACAAGATCAACTTCTGCCCTTCTGTCTCCCTGAAAGTGACATGATTTCATTCTTCTTTACTTCTCAATAAAATTCCAGTGCTTACATACCAAATCCTCACTATCCACTCATCCATACCAATCTCCCTAGTGGCTGTACTAACTTACTTCCTAAAAAAAGCAGTGTATAAGAATGCCCTTTGTTATTGCACATCTTTGCATCCCCACAAGTATTTGTTGTTTGTATTCTCCATAATAGGCCTTTTAATTGGGGTGAGGGTGAATCTCAATGTAGTTATGAATTTTTCTTTCACTGACAGCTAAGGGTATTGGACATTGTAAATAGATTTGTTAGGGGTAAATATAAGTATCACTAGGTAGAAGGCATGATCTGCAGAGGGAACAAATAAAACTGGAAATTGTGATACTCACATGCAAGCACAACATTTGGGAGAGTGGAAATTCAAGTAGCATGGGCTACAGATGTCTTTGGTGGGAGTGTAGGCAGAAAAAAGATGATAAGAGATGGTGGAGGAGGAGGTTCTGATCCTTTAAGCTTGTTGTTCTATTCTATAAAGTAGAGATAGCTCAGAATTAGGGTATGTGATGCTGTGAACATGAAACAATGCATTTTGAATTGTGGGAAACACTACTGTTTCTTAGTTTTCATTATATATTTGAAAGGATTAGGAGCTTTCCACCCTAGTTTTAGAGATAGTATCACACTGTTGTCTGTGGCTACTAATTTGGTAGGATGGGTGGCTAAAGATCTCTAGGCACCCTCGTGTTCCCAAGTCCTCAATATAAGATTACATGGACATGTCACCACATCCAAAATTTTTTTACATGGGTGGATGGCAAAGGGCTTTAGTGAAAAAGCTATTTCATATTTCAAGTCCCCAACCTTTCACAGAAGGTGAAATAAATGAACCATTATTATCTTTCCAATTTCTTCTCAAAATATGTACCCAATTTCCTTCCATTTACACTTTGACTGGCATCAATATTTCAATATTACAAACTAAAACAAGAATAATTTCTTCCTCCAGTAAGAAAAGGAAAACCAGCAGGCAAAAAGGGATAAGCTAACAATTCTCTAGTTATTCGAGCATCAATGAAAGGAGTGAGGACCGAACTCATGAAAGAGAGCCTAGCATGTTCGCCTTGTGCTATGCAGCTCAGACCATACTAGGAAATGTTATCATGAGTTCTGCCTATGATATTTCAGGATCTATTTTTTATATATGCTATATGTAATGCTTATGTTAAAAATACTGTACCATTAAATATCAATTTGTGCATTTGTTTCTTAAGCAAATGCTGCTATAAATACATTCAGAACCCAGCTATTGAAAGTTGACATTACTTCTTGCACAAGTTTATTAAGGTAGAAATTATCTAAAATGGCCCAGAAAAAAAGCTTCACTTCCAGTAGTCACATCACTGTACAGCCCCTTGCTCTTACACTGAGTTTAAATTTTATTTTTTCCTTAAATTGATAAAATACTATAAAAGTTACAGGATGCCACGAGAAAAAGGAGATAACAAAAAGGGAGATGTGTGTTTCTTGTTTTTTGCTTGTTTCTTTTCTAAATATTTGTTCATTTGCCTGTTACTGTTCTAAACACAGAAAGAAAAGCTGTGAAGTTGTAAGGGCAATTGCTGAGGAGAATCAGGGCGGAGCTGGGACAGGGAAACCATAAATGGAACTATTGTACAGTTTTTCAAAACAGACTTGTATTTTGAATACTACTCTACTGTCTTACTCTCCTTCGGGTCATATGCCCTAGGGAAATTCCTGTCATGAGGATGCAGTGCTGAGAAAAAGTAAGACCTGACAGTATCTACAGGATAAGCCTTGAACTGGGTCTTCCCTAAGGCTGAAGCTTCAGAAGATAAGTAAAGAAAAAGACAGATCGGCTTCTATGACATGCACCTTTGTGACAGACCTGACCGAGAACACTCAGGTAAGTAAGGCACAGATCCCTGACCAGCAGAAATGAGGATACAATACAAGTCTTTTAGGCCATTGTGTTTGGAGGTAATGCATCTAACACCAGCAATATTTAAGATTTTATATGACCTTCCCTGAAATCCTACAGTCATTATTACACCTGTAAATGTTTTCATAAATGAGACTAATGCAGGGATAAACCAGTTTAATAGGATATCACTCCAGAAAAAAATGTAAACACACAGGATTTAACTCATGATGTTTCCTTACTGACAGGAATTTTTCCTTGTAATGAATTATCATCTTTGTGATCTGATTGATTTTTTTATTATTTGGTGTATGCAAAGAATTCATTACTAAACATGTCACAATTCTATTTGACATGGAATAACTTGCTCTTAAATCTTTATACATCAAGTGGAAAATTCTAAACTAATCTGATTTAATGTCTGCTTGGAAGCAAATGACTTTACTACAGGAAATGTGATGATGTCATCACACTCTGAAACAAGGAGCACATTTGGCACCATTGCATAAACTGAGCATTTTCAGAGTAGCTGTGACTTTCATTAAGTACACAAATGGCTCAGACCATGTATTTTCAGGTTTATATCTGAAAAAAAGCACTGTTAATATATTGCATGTTTCATTGTATGCAAAAGATGGTAAGTGGAATGTTCCATGCTTTGTTTACATAAAGAGTGGAATAAGGTGTTCAACACCAACATAACCATAAAGGTGAAGCAGTACAGATAGAAAACTAAAACTGTCTTCTGTTTCAAACTGCTTAATGAATGTGTATAGAAAGTTTATACTGAATGAACAAGCTTCTTTGAGGATGAAACACACACATAGCTTGTTCAGTTTTAATTGGTTAGCCCAGGACATATATAGATATATGTGTGTATATATACATATATTGTGTAAACATAGTATATAACAGCTTACATATATGATGTAGTATATTTAGATTATTTGTGTTAAATGTACTCAGTAAATTGTACACAGTGTGTATGGCTGTGTGTTTGTTTAGGCTTGATGTATATGTGTGTATATAACAAAAATGATTAAAAAAAGAGGTCACAAATCTGGGGAAAGGAGCACAGAAGAAGTAGAAGTATATAAAAGGAACTGGATATTGAAGGTGTAGTATACATGTATAAAGTTCTCAAAAACCTTTAAAATATTTCTTAAATTTTATGTTGATGATTATAATTAGAGATATGTACTGAGTCTGTTTTGGAGGTATATTGGCTGTTTGTGAGGCATAGACCATTTAGCTAACACTTCTTTATTATGATTTTAATTTTATAAAATGTTACTGCCTAGAAATGAGAATTAAAATGTTCAGGCAGAATTTTCTTGTCCCACTACACAACTACCAAATAATCAGTATCTGCTTTCCAGATAACTGACTCAGAGGCTTAACATTACTTATAAATGCTCAACTGTTATCTGAGGCTTATTAATAACTAGCTCTTACACTTAAATTAATGCATGTGCCTTTTCCCAGTTCAACATTCTCATATTACTTCCTCTGTGCTGTGCTGGTGACTCTTCACTTTACCCTTCTTTCCAAAATTTTTCTTCTCTGGTTGCTCCATCTATACTTTCAGCCTGGATACTATCCAGTCAGCATTTAATTAAACCAATTCTAGTGACGAATTTTTACAATGTACAAGAGCATTATCCCACAACATTTCCCCCTTTTTGTCTAATTCCAAAGAAAGTTTTTAATCTTAGTATAGTAAAACTATATACAACAAAAATTATTAAGTTACAATAACAATATCCAATCAATTTGCATTTGACAAAATTAGAGAAAATACTTAATCATCTTTCTTATCATTATGAGTACAAAGTTTTTTAAACCTAACTTATATTACCTAATGTAGAATTTTTTGTACCCTGTGAATTTGGGTTGTTTCTATTAGTTAATTAATAAAGCTCTTTGGGCTAATGGACAGGCAGGATAGAGGAAGGATGGAAATCCAAGCAGAAATACAGAAGAAGAAGGACAGAGTCTGGGAAATGAGCTTCAGTATCCCAAGAAACAAGATGTGACTGTAGCAGTATTAAGCCATCTGCCATGTGGCAATACAGAGATTAATAGACATGGTTAATTTAAGATGTAAGACATAGGTAGTAACAGCTTTAGGCATAAGCCAAACAGTTTATAATTAATATTAAGCTTCTGAGTCAATTATTTTACAAGTGGCTGAAGAGCTGCAGCAGGACTGAGGAAAGCTGGACCGGACAAAGAAAAACATCTGACTACAAAATGTTATTCTTCCATTCTGCTGCAAATTATTTTCATTTTCTATAATAGTAATAGTGTGTATAGCTGATATTTAATCACAATATTAACACAGTGTAAAGATTATTCTTCAGATAGTATTCTATATCTGGTACATTCCAGTGTTAGATCCATGTTCCCTCAGACTGTGAAGTGCAATTCCCACAGGGTGGTGACAGCAGAACAACCCCCATAGTGACACTGACCAGTTTGTCTAGTCTGTTGACATGTCATGCATAATCATTCTCCCATTTTACATATTCAACCTCACATTGACTACAAAATCTTTGGTTAATACAATACAGGTTTGTGAGAGAGCTTCAGTAACAAATAACCAAACAAAAGTGAAACTGTTAAGGGAAGCATTTGATAATTTCTTTAGCTAAGACATGTTACTCAACTAGTTATGTGTAATAAGGTAAAAACACAAGAGAATATTTTAAAAGCCCCAATAATGATTTAACCAAAAAGATGGAATTGATATAATATCCATATAAATATAAATATCAATATAAAGTTTATTATTTAGCCATGAATTCTTTAGTAGTTAAATAACTGAAATGAACATGCAAGATGAGTCTTCAGGAAAGAATAATTGAGAAAGAAGAAGAACAGACCCGGAAACCAGTGTCTACCTAAGATGATGCCAAAAATCTATGTTACTTTTTAGTTCATTTAATAGACTATTTGTAAACTGGATGATACAAAGTTTATTAGAATAGTTTATTAACTACATGAAGAAATAGATAATGGGACAGCAGCATGGTGGGAGTTCCTAGGAAAGTTCAGACCCTAACATCAGAAAAAGACATTAGAGTCAGCTCTCTGAAGAGAATCTGAGCTCCTTATAAAACAAATTTAAAGTCTTCACTCCATTAATAACATAAATCACTTATTCTGCATTAAATACTGCATGTCTAGCTTTTTCTGCCACAAGGTGTAGTAGAATGTTTCCCCGGGCAGTTTGGGCCTGGGAGTTTGAAATCCTGACCCATGGCGGAGGTTTGGAACCTGGTCTGCAGCAGCTTTTGTCCCCCAAAGAAATTAATCAGATGCTTATATTAACTTCATACTGTTTGGCTCATGGCTCAAGCACATCACTAGCTAGCTCTTTCATCTTAACTCAACCCATTTCCATCAATCTGCCCACCACGTGGCTCAGCCCATGGCTCACCTGTACCTCCTACATGTCTGTTCCTCTTGGGGGTTAGATGGAGACTGACTAACTCCACCCTTCTCCTACTTGCCTGCCCTCTGATTCTCCACCCACTCCTACAGTGCTGTGCATAGGCCAAAACAGTTCTTTATTTACAGCATACAGAGAGCATTTCCACCACAACAAGAAATAATGAAAACTCATGAATTTACAAAATTAGATGGCATTAATTTAATAACAGCAATTTAAAATGAGATATTTTATTTAAAAAATTATTCCAAATAATTCTCTATGTAAAAAGGTTTTTTTTTTTATTTTTTCTTGGCTCCTTCAATGTTTAATTTTGTGATTTTTGTAACATGAAAAAACCTGCTGATATAAGCACTACAAGTTCATAGAGAGCTATTGGCTATAAGGAATCAGAGCTGGAGGTCTGCAATTTAGTACATTACATAAAATACCCTGTTGTAGAAAGTTTCCCAGGTTCGTTTGGACCCTGGGATTTGGAACCTGGTCTGCGGTGGCTTTTGTCCCCCAAAGGAATAAATCAGACACTTATGTTAACTTCATACTGTTTGGCCCATGTCTTAAGCACATTACTAGCTAGCTCTTCATATTAAATCAACCCATTTATATTAATCTACTAATCTACCCTCCACTTGGCCCTGCCTGTGGCTCACCTGTACCTTCTACATGTCTGTTTTCTTCGGAGGTCGGATGGAGACTGACTAACTCTGTACTTCTAACTGCCTGTCCTCTGATTCTCCACCCACTTCTATGGTGCTGTACATAGGCCAAACCAGTCATTTATTTACAGCATACAGAGAACATTCCACCACATTACTCATTACATATTTCTTCAGTGTGTGGTATAAGGTAAGAGATTTATTCATTTTACCACTTAGTAGGAACTTGAAAGATGTCTCAGTTGGTAAAGTGCTTTGCCATACAAGCCTGAGTGCCTGAGTTTCAGTCCCAGAAACTACACATAAGAAATCTAGGCATGGCAGCATGTGCTTGTAATTCTAGCACTGGTGAAGTAGAAATGGGAGCTTTCCTGTGGATCAATGGGCAGCCACCCTAGGCAAAACATGGAGTTCTAGCTTCCTGTGAGAGACCCTATCTTCAAGCAACATGGTAGATTGTTTCTGATCACACACATGCACATGCATACACACACACACACACACACACACACACACACACACACACACACACACGTTACAGTTTTTAAAAATAAACAAAAGGAAAAGTTATACAGTTCAGAAGAGCAACTTTGTCTCTCAGAAAGAGATTCCTCACAATCCTGGAGAGGCTGGAGCTCTGACATTAAGTGCAAATTGAGAGATATACCACACTTTGACTGGGGCTGCCTAGCTATTCCTAGCTCTGACATACACTTAAATTTTAATTTCACTTCATGACTGTAGATAGACTTGACAAAGTCACTGGATATTTTGTCCATCTTCCCAATGTAACCACATTGAATAAATATGCATTCCCATATCTTTACTATTAATTTGGCTGTTTTAATTGGACCGTTGGGGAACAGACTGAACCAAGCTTGTTAATGTATTAAGTCAATCAACATCTTTATAAGTTTGTGCACATTTGGAGCCACCTTGGTCAATACAGGATGGTTTAGGGAAGAGCAGAGAGAGATGAAGGTTTAGGACAAAGAGAGAGGGGAGGAAGAGAGAAAGGGGTAGATAGATGCTAGACAGATATAGATAGACATGTAGATATATAGATATTCATGATGTGTCATTCAGAATCTCTGTAATAGGTATCTTAAAAAACATCATAGACTGTATGTCTTATAAAACAAGAATTTATGCTTGTATAATTCTGGATGTCTGAAGTTCAATGTGTTTGTGTGTGCTATTTTATATATAATATTAACATTGTATTTTAAATGTGAAAATAGCAAGAACGATAGAATTAAAGGTAACAAAGTCAATAAAATCTATTAGCATAAGGATTCTTGTATTTGGATCTTTTTAACTAGGAGATTTTGTTGTTTTTTTTAACAGCACTTTTATTTTCACAGAAATCTTAAGCTGAAGTTAGGGACTCTTTCTAAATACTATGCTACCACGAATAATCTGCAGCCTTTAATAAACCCAACCATTAACCCTATCATTACATCAAACAAATCATGTTTGGCAGTTTATTTGAACAAAGTATATTTATGGACTAGGTAGAGAGCAATCAGAACGAAGGGTGCTTTAAAGAGTTTCAACCAGCAATGTGAGTTATCTGAATAGACAGACAAAGAAGTTGCTTACAGAAAGAAATCTTTGATTGGTTATGACGACATTTACTCTATTTTTGTCATTGTGTGAGGGCTGCAGTCTGTGATGGACTAGAGCTATGCTGCTGTAGTTGGCTGAGATTCAACTGCTTGTGACAAGAGTGCCAGATTTCTCTTAAAATAATTGAAAGTACAGTCAATAAAAGGAAAAATTAAAACTATGAAGGCAACATTTTGAAAGAGATATCTTATTACTGAGTTTCAAGGTTTCTCTAGATACTTTTAGACAAGAATTCTCTTAGATGAATTTTTGCCAATATTTTCCCTGATTTTCTGTCATATTTTCTCTGTGGCTTTGATAAAATTGACTGTAAACTCATTCTTCTAAATTATGTCATTGTAATATCTAAAAAGTTGTCACCAAACCAATAATGGCCATCAGGATTTTTCTTTATGTCATGTTCTATTTTTTTCACATATGACCTTTATATCTCAGAGCCATTAGAAATGACCCCTTGTGAAGAGTAAATGTCTAACCTTTTGCATATGGATGACAAAATATTCCAGCATCACATACTGAAAGCATTATCTTTTTTCTGTTGTATTGATCTGGTTGTTTGTCAAAGACCGGTGAGTGATACTTATGATAATTATATGGCTCTATTTTTGAACTCATTATTCTGTGTCATTGATCTTATTGCCTGTTGTTTTCTAGATACCACACTCTGCAATTACTGTAACTTGATAAGTAATATTGCAACTGAGCTATTTAGGTTCTGTAAGACTGTTCTTCAGTAATGAGTTTGTAATACAGAGTCTTCTGGTCCTTCATGTGATATACAAAAATTAGTCAGAATTTGCAAAAGTAATTGGATGATGTTTTGATTGCAAGTGTGCTGAATTTACAAAGTTGATACAAGATGGCATTTTGGCAATATTTAATCCTCTTAACCAGGAACATAAATCAGCTTCTCACTAAATCACTCTTATTTCTTTAATAAGATTTTTGTGGTCTTCAACATATAGGTAATACATACACACACACACATATTTACATATACATATATACATTACCTCAAAACTATCTAACAAAAATATCTTAGTCTAAATTTAAGCTTTTCTCAAATCTTTGTTTCATCTGTGAATCATCCTGAAACCTGTGATTGTAAGAATTTAAACTAGCTGGGCTGCTGGGACTCAACTGTTTATCTTAATCTTTAACCTAAGCCACAGTTAATGTGGCTCCTCACTAGAAACTCTTGTGTCCCAGCATTGAGAAAAGTTTTTTTTTCTTTTTTATCATCAAAAGTCTATTTAAACTAACATAATTTTTATTAGTAGACAGTACATCTTAGGAAGAGATAAACTTCACAATAATCAACAGGTAAAAATGCCTAGCAGAATGGTATGTTTCCATGAGATAAATACTATACATTACAGGCAGTGAGAATCCCCCCATACCTATTTACACCATGCCAGATATCAGAAAAAAATGATTCCAGCAGCAAACATGCAAAGGTGTCTGTGGTCTAGGTGCCTTGCCTATTTGAGATCCTCCCATTAGCAATTTTCTTCTAGATGGGCTAACATGCTGAAGTTAACTGCCATCAGCTGAACTTCCACCGTGGCCATCAGCCGATCATTTGTTGCTAATGAAAATAATGTTCTATTTTTAATTTATATAGTCATGCTACAATCACTTATTGCTTTAAGGATCTTCCTTAATTCTTTCAGATTCTGTTGATAGACAAACAGCCAATGCACAATGTCACTTTTTATTTTGTCTTTCATGACCTGTAAGCTTTATTTTCTTTTTTGTCTTGATAAATTATTTCATACTTCCAAGACAGTTTTAAAAGTCAGTAGTGTAAGGGGATGCTTTTTATTTGTTCATAAAAGTTATGTAATAAATTCTAAATTCTCATCTTAAATTAAAATGTTATCTTTTTAGTTTTGGAGTTAGCCTTCCTATGTACTCCTCTTTATTTCTAGTGTCCTGAGAATTTGCAGTGAACAGGTTGCAGAATTTTTAGATATTTTTGCTGAATTTATTAACAGCATCATGTAAGGTTTTAATGTAGACACATGAATTATGTTAGTTTATGTTTTAGTGTTCAACCAGATTTGTATGTCTGGGATAATTTCTACTTCGATGGAGCATATAATCCTTTCTATAAATAACTGCGTAGAATATGTAACTATTTTCTCATATATTCTTGTATATCTACTATAAGAAATACTAATTTTTAGTTGTTAAAACAACTCTGTGTGATTTTAGAATTGAAGTATATTAAATTGTTATTTCCACTGATTATGTCCTTATATAGGTATTTTAGAGAACAGAGATAATGATTTCCTCACTGTATGTTTCTCAGAATTTAAAGATAAATCTATGTTTTTCTGTTTGGGAATATTTTTTTTCACGTTTTTGATTATTAATAAAGTCTCATTTTTTTATCCATGTATTCCCTTGTTCAAATGTCCTTCCCCTCCCACCCCTACAAGTCACTCTTCTCTGCATCTCCTTATCTCCACCCTGGCAAGGACAGGAGGTCCCAAGGTCCCAAGGTGGCTTAGTTCAGCACCCACTCCAGGCAAATCCACTTTCCTCATCCCCACATCAAGACTGGCTCAAGTGTTCCTCTGGAGGGAATGGGCTCCAAAGTGCAAGTTCAAGGTGCTTCAGATCCCAAGCTGTTCAGTGTTTGTGGTTTGCAGCTTAGACATGCTTTGCTTTTTGTTTAAAGTCCAAGATTTCTAATTATATATTAAATTCATATAACAGTGGAAAGTTTAATCATATCATTTTATTTCTCTTTATATGAGATTTTACAGAATATGTATTTTAGATAGTTGTTACATTTATTTTATATTATTAAATATGCAAATTATAGTTTTTTGTTTTGCTCATTTTTTGTTTTCTGTTTTTGTTTTATTGAGACTAAATTTTTTTAGCAGTCCTTGCTATCCTGGAATTTATTATGTAGACAAGGCTGGACTCAAACTCATGGAGATCTGCCTGTTTCTGCCTCTGAGATTTAAGGTATACACCATCACAACTGGCTACTATGTATATTTTATTCACATACAATTCCCACTATCTATTGTACCAATCTCTTCTTAATCTATGATATTAGATCTTCTTATCTTTGCTAATTCTTTTGTTAACTTCTTAGTCTAGTTAAGATTCTACCAATTTTATTTGTTTTATTTTTAAAAGATAAAGTAAAAACACATGTAACAAACAGAGACACTCACAAATTTGGTTTTGATTTCTCAACTCTTTTTTCTTTTGTTTGTTGGTTTGTTTTGTCCTATTGAGATGAGTGTAATTTTATCTTATTATAATTTATTATTCTCTAGATGCCTGTATTTTTTTAAAAAGACACAGAAATGGTGTAGATTTAGATGGATGGTGAGATGGGGATGATATGGGAAGAATTGGGGGGAGGAGAAACCAAATTAGAAATATATTATGGGAAAACTATATTTTCAATAAAAAATGGAGAGAAAACATAAGAAAAGATTAGTATTAATTTCAGTTTTACCTATTTTCTTTTAATTATTGTTATTTATTTGCTATTCATTCAGGATTTAATATTACATTTTTTTGCCTAAAGTAGAAACTCATGTGATAAAAATTTGTTACTCTTGGCTAACACATTTACTCCATGTAAGAGCTTTCACTGTACCACACAGAATTTGGTGAGTTATATCTTCATTTACATTTAGTTCAAGTAGTTCTTATTTTGGTAAAGATGTCTTCTTTTACCTGCATGACATAGAAGATTATTTGGAAATTTGCCTCACATCTTATTATTATTATTATTATTAGGCACATTTTATGAAGTTATTCCGTGTCTTCTGGATTTATCAATCCTAAGCATGTTCTCATCCAAGAGGCCTCTTTTTGCTCTGAGACATTCTGTCCCCTAAATTAACACAACTGCTTTCTCTTTGTGTTAGTGCTAGTATGGGATTTTTTTTATTATTTTTCAAGCATATTTTGAAATTGAAATATATTTTAATTATATTCTTTACCTCCATAAAGTTTCTCTAGATTCTCTTTGACTCCCTACTTACCCAACTTTAAGTTCTTTCTAAAAAACAAACAAAAGTCCAATATGACAACAAAATGCCCAAAACCCAGGAACAAAATTTATTACATAAAATAAAAAGTAATACCAAACTTTTAACAGATAAGAGAACACATACACACACACACACACACACACACACACACACACACAAAGGGAGGGAGAGAAAAACAGTAAGAGAGGGGGAGGAGTCCATTATTTCTTGGTTAGTTTGTGCGGAACATGAAATCTACCATGAAGTGGTTAATATACCTGGGTCATTCCATTAGAGAAATCTGATTTTCCCTCTCCCAGTAGGTATAAATACAGTTACATTGTAAACTTGTATCTTAGTGACTAGGTTTACATTTATTCATTTATTTCATTTTTAAAATGTATCAAAATAGGTAAAGTAAAAATATATATCACATTGAAGTCATACAAGACTTGAGTGAGATATTGCAGTCTGAAAAAGACAAACATGGTATGTATTCATTAATAAGTGTATATTCCCATTAAGAAAATAATAGTCAATCAACAATCTATAGAACCACAAAGGTTATGTATAGAGTACTGGACTAGAGGAAACTAATAGATCTCATTAGGAAAGGGGAATGTCTCAGATATTTATGAATGGGTGGATGTGTCTGGAATAAAAGAATCAAGTGGGAATGGGAAGGAGAGTGATAGTGGGAAGAAATATGGGAAGAAACAACATGGCATCGTTACCATCTTATAACTTTCTCTGAATTGGTTCCTTGTTAACCACAATGCATTTCTAGTGGACAATATAGTGCTTCACTTTATTCTCTATTTTCTCTGGCAATCTATTTAAATGATGCACCTAAACCATTGGCATTGAACTAACTCTTCATAAAACTAGAGAAACATGCTTTTTATTTATACTTTTCATTCTTTCTCTGTATTGTGGATTTTACTATAGAACCTTGATGATTACATTTTGACTCATTCTTCAGCTTATCATTTTTATTTTATCATGTTTTCAATAATTTTGTTTTCTTTCAGTGGGTGCTCGAGGTTACAATGAAAATTTACAGCTATTCCAGGTCTAGTTCCCTTGATTCAATGGCATAATTTATTTCAATAATACTTACAAGCATATTAAGTACATGAAGATGAGCATTAAATTAATAGATACATTAATATCATGAATTATGTTTTACATCAAGCAAACAATAAAATATAAAGGTTTTATTTTATCTTTTCTTTCTTTCTTTTTAATTATGAATAAAGACACATTTTCTAACCATGTATATCTGTGTTCAAGCTCCCTTCCCCCACCCAAGCCCTTCAGTCACTCTCTTCTCCTTATCTCCCCATTTCCTCTGCTGCAAGGGCAGGAGGTCCCAAGGTCCCATTAAGGCTTAGTTCAGCACCGACTCCTGGCAGATCCAATGTCCTCACCCCAACATCAAGAATGAGTCAGGTGTTCTTCTAGAGGGACTGGAATCTGAGGTGCCAGTCCAAGGTGTTTCAGATCCCTAGCTGTTCAGAGGCTGTGGTTTGCAGCTAGGACATGATTTGCTTTTTGCTTTTTTGTTTAGAGTCCACAATGAGAGAGTCTATCTGCTGCTTATCTTTCTGGGTTTGTAATACCTCACTCAGGAGGATATTTTCCAAATCTATCCATTTGCTTGCAAATTTTAGGATATCATTATTTCTTACTGATGAGTAGTACTCCATTGTGTAGATTTACCACAGTTTATTAATCCATTCTTCAGTTGAGGGGCATCTAGGTTGTTTCCAGGTTCTTGCTATCACGAATAATGCTGCTATGAACTTAACTGAGATAATGCCTTTGGAACACAAATGTGCATCTTTAGAAGTGGTATTGCTGGATCCTTAGAGAGATGGATTCCCAGTTTTCTGAGAAACAGTCATAATACATTCCAGAGTAGCTGAGCAGGCTTACACTCCCACCAACAATGGAGAAGTGTTCTCCTTGCTCTGAAACCTCTCCAGCATAGGATGTCATCTGTGTCTTTTTTCTTAGCCAATCTGACAGGTGTAAGGTGCTATCTCAAAGTTGTTTTGACTTGCATTTCTCTGATGGCTAAAGATGATGAGCAATTTTATAAGTGCCTTTCAGCCATTCATAATTCTTTTGCTGAGAATTCACTTTTCAGTTGTGAACCCCATATTTTGATTGGGTTACTCAAGATTTTGGGTTCTAGTTTCTTAAATTCTTTATATATTTTAGAGATCAGTCCTCTATCACTTGTAGGGTTGGTGAAAATCTTTTCCCATTTGTAGGCTGTCCTTTTGTCCTATTGACAGTGTCCTTGACTTTATAGAAGCTTCTCAGTTTCAGGAGGTTCCCTTTATTGATTGTTGTTCTTAGTGTCTGTGCCACTGCAGTTATATTTAGGAAGTGGTTGCCTGTGCCAATTCATTGGAGAGTATTTTCCACTTTCTTTTTTATCAAGTTCAGAGAAGCTAGATTTACGTTGAGGTCTTTGATCCACTTGGATTTTAGTTTTGTGCAGGGTGACATTCTTGGATCTATTTGCATTTTTCTACACACTAACATCCAGCTATGCCAACACCATTTGTTAAATATACTCTCTTTGTTCCATTGAATATTTTGGATCTCTTTGTCCAGGATCAGGTGTTCATAGGTTTTTGCCTTAATGCTCAGACCCTCAATTCGATTCCATTGATCCACAAGTCTGTTTTTATTCCAGTAACAGGCTGTTTTTATTACTGAAGCTCCATAGTATAACTTGAAGTCAGGAATGGTGGTACCTCCTGAGGTTCTTTTATTGAGAAAAATTGTTTTGGCAATTCTGCTTTCCTGTTACTCTAAATAAAGTTGAGTATTGTTCTTTCAAGTTCCAAAAAATATTGTGCTTGAATTTTGGTGTGCAGTGCATTGAATCTGTAGATTGCTTTTGGTAGGATTGCCATTTTTACTATGTTGATTCTATGTATTCAGTAACATAGGAGAGATTTCTACTTTCTGATATTCTCTTCAATTTCTTTCTTGAGTGATTTAAAGTTTTTGTCAAACAGATGTGTTACTTCTTTGGTTATAGTTATTTAAAGATATTTAATGCTATTTGCAGGTATTATAAAGGGTGATGTTTTCCTTATTTCTTCTTCAGTCCTTTTATCTTTAGTGTATAGGAGGGCTACTGATTTCTTTGAGGTAATCTTTATCCTGCTACATTGCTAAAGGTGTTTATCAGCTGTACAAGTATGGTGGCAGGATTTTGTGGGTCACTTATGTATACTATCTTAACATCTGCAAACAGAGATAGTTTTACTTCTTCTTTTCCAATTCATAATCTCTTAATCTCCTTTCATTCTCTTATTGCTTTAGCTAAAACTTCGAGAACTGTATTGAATAGGTGAAGGGAGAGAGAACATCCTTGTCTAGTTCCTGATTTTGTTGTGATTGCTTTGAGATTTCTTTATTAAGTTTGATGGTGGCTGTTGACTTCTTGTAAATTGCCTTTATTATATTTAGTATTTTCCCTGTATTCCTGATCCCTCCAGAGCTCTTAGCATAAATGAGTGTTAGATGTTGTCAAAGGCTTTTTCAGCATCTAAGGATATGATCATGTGGCTTTTTTCCTTCAGTTTGTTTATATGTTGGATGACATTTACAATTTTTCATATGTTGAACCATCCTTGCATTTTTGGGATGAAGCCTACTTGGTCATGTTGGATGATATTTTTATATATTGTGGTATATGGTTTGCCAAAATTTTGTTGACAATTTTAGCATCAATATTCATGAGGTAAATTGGTCTATAATTCTCCTTCTTTGTTGTGTCTTTGAGTGGCTTCAGTATTAGTGTAACTGTGGCCTCATAAAAGGAATTTGGCAATATTCCTTCAGTTTCTACTGTATGTAATAATTTTAGGAGTAATGGTAGTAATTCTTCTTTGAATATCTGGTAGAATTCTGCACTACAACCCTCTAGACATGGGCTTTTTTTTAGGGGAGGTTAAGTAGAGTTTCAATTTTCTTTAGGGTTGTAGGTCTCTTTAGGTAATTAATCTGGTCTTCATTTCATTTTGGTAAACAGTACCTCTCCAAAAAGCTGTCCATTTCTTCTAGGTTTTCCATTTTTATGGAATATAGATTTTCAAATA
The DNA here is from genome assembly GCA_004025045.1 of Sigmodon hispidus. Classification (NCBI taxonomy): domain Eukaryota; kingdom Metazoa; phylum Chordata; class Mammalia; order Rodentia; family Cricetidae; genus Sigmodon; species Sigmodon hispidus. Next base: position 118,823 of record PVIH01003882.1, read on the forward strand.
TGACCTGCTAATTCTCTGGGGGTCTGTTGTTATGTCCCCCCTTTCATGTCTAATTTAGTTGATTTGGATACTCTCTCTCTCTGCTTTTTGATTAGTTTGGATAAGGGCTTATCCATCTTGTTAACTTTCTCAAAGAACCAACTCTTTGATTCATTGATTCTTTATATTGTTCTTTTTGTTACAATTGTATTAATTTCAGCTCTATGTTTTCCTTCTAGGTGAGTTTGCTTCTAATTTTTCTAAGGCTTCTAGCTGTGGTGTTAGTTCTCTAGTGTGGGACTTCTCAAGCCTTTTTATAGAGGCATCTAGTGCTACGAACTTTTCTCTTAAGACTGCTGTCATAATGTCCCACACGTTTGGGTACATTGTGGACTCATTTTCATTAAATTCTAGGAAGACTTTGATTTCTTTCTTAATTTCTTCCTCAACCCAGATGTGGTTCAGCTGAGTTATGTTACTTTCTATGAGTTGGTAAGCTTTCTGTAATTTTTGATGTTGTTGAACTCTAACTTTAGGCCCTGGTGGTCTGATATGATACAAGGGGTTATTTTCATTTTGTTGTATCTATTCATATTTTCTTAATGACCAATTATGTGGTCAATTTTAGAAAAGTTCCATGTGGTGCTGAGAAATATGTATATTCCTTTACATTTGGGTGGAAGCTTCTATATATATCTATTAAATTCATTTGCATCATAACCTCTGTTAGAGTCCTTATTTCTCTGTTGAGTCTCTGTCTGGTTGACCTGTCCAGGGGTGAATGTGGGGTATTGAATTCTCCCACTATTAGGATGTGAGAATTGATGTGGGTTTTGAGCTTTAGCAGTGTTTCTTTTACCTAAGTATGTGCCCTTATATTAGGGGCATAAATATTCAGGATTGAAATCTCCTCTTGACCAACTTTTCCTGAAATAAATAAGTTATGTCCATCTTGTTCCCTTTTAATTGCTTTTAGCTTAAAATCTACTTTGTTAGGTATTAAGATGGCATACCCAGCTTGTTTCTTAGGGCCATTTGATTGCAAAATCTTTTGCTAACCCTTTACTCTGAGCCTGTGTCTGTCTTTGTGGTTGAGGTATGTTTCTTGTATTCAGCAGAAGGATGGCTTCTGCTTTTGTATCCATCTTGTTAGTGTGTGTCTTTTTATAGGTGAGTTCAATCCATTGATATTAAGGGATATTAGTGACCATTGATTTATATTCTCTGCTATTTTTTTATGGTAGCTTGCATGTATTTTCTTTCTCTGGGCTTTTCTTCAATGGGATTATTGAATGATTGTGGTACTCTGACTACATATCTAATTATCTTCTTTAGATGTATGAGTTTTATTTTTCCTCTCTAATTATTCTCTCATATTTCTTTCCAAAATATTTCATGAATAAATGTAAAAATCCCATCATTACTTATTTATCCTTCATGTTTGAAAGATAACTTTGATGCCTACTTCTTCAGCATATATTCTTAAATCAAAAACCATACAGAGAGGATCAGAGAAGCCCCATTTCAAGGAGAGACTGCAAATTTGGGAGGCATTTCATAGTTTAAATATAAATGATGTTTTATTCACATTCACTCATTCACACACAAACTAGGTTGACCATTTCTTCCCACACCACTGTCAATATTTCACATTAAATTGTGTATTCTTGTAACCTCTGAAAGGAAATTACTTCTTGATAATTTTATGTGTCTCATTTTCTGTATTTCAAAATATAGAACTCTGTATATCAGCTTTTTGATCATTTCTTCTGCTTGGCATCCTCTTAGTTTTCTTGATCTGTAGTTTTTTGATAACAACTGAAAAAAATCAGTATTGGTTGTTTGAAATATTTTTTCTCATTCTTTCTCCCTTCTCCTTACTGTGTATATCTTACATATACATTTTGAAATTATCACATGTGGCTTTCAGACAAGATTTGAGGAAGATGGAATCCAATGACATTTGAGGTCACAATTGAAAGGGATGTGTGGTAGCTATGCAAATCCCTTCCATTCTGAAAACAAACCACTCCTTATTTCTGCTTCTGCTTTCTGAAATGAAAGTGAAATATTAAATAATATTGCAGGTAGGGGGACTCCAGTTAGAGATTATACTTAACCAAAGAACATTGCTGTGTCCAAGACAACTCCTTGTCTGGAACATTGATTTATGGTAGAATTGATTTATAAACAGGGTCTCCTATTAGGTGAGAATCATGTTTATACATTCACTACTTGTGTCAGGAAATGTTGGGGTGATGCTTAAGGTAAATATCTTCTTTCCCATTAGAATACAATGCAAAGGAAGTATTTTAGCTTCCAAGTTCCAAATGAAATACTAAATTATGTGTAATCTTGGTATCACACATCTTTTCACTCTGATAAAACTTCTGTTCTTGTTCCAGATATGTCCTATACTTTCTATAAAAGTGTTGATGGTGATCCTTTAGCCACATAGTCACAAATATCAATATCATAGCATTATAGTTAGGTTTCCACAGAGTCCAGCTTACAACACACCATGAGAATAAAAACTAGACATGCACAAGTTTGCAGAAAGAAAAGTATAGAAAAGTAAAATAATGCAACACAACAAGAATAAAGCTGAAGAAAAGACAATGAAGAAAAAAGAAAAAGCCTTGGAGGCTGGCATACCATGTCTAGGTATCAAGAAGAAAAAATCCTGTAAGACATTTGCCCAAGAAGCATAGATTGCATAGATTTATTATTACATTGTGGGTAGAATTGGAAACAATATCAGCAAGTAAGAATTTAAAAAGTATTTAAATGATGCATAGAGAAGAAAATTTAGTATTTTGGAGTTTAATAAACTTAAATACTAGATAAAGAACCTATTCAGACAAGAGCGGTGCATCTAAAGAACAAGTATGGATGGACAGACATCCCAGCGAAAGTGATCAGAGCTAAGTTTCAGAGCACACAAATACTAGATTTAATCAAACTAGATTTTCCTCCATAAAATTGGGGGATAGACAAATCATTAGATTTACCCTAGATGAAAGAAAAAAGAGTTAATGTACTTGTAAAGTGTATGTAGTTTCCATAAACTTCCATAGGATTAAAATTTTAGAGAAAGTAACCAACACAGCATAAAAGAGATGATATGGTAGCAGTGCACATTGGGAAACAATTGTCTCTGAACATGGGTAGGAAAAGTGGATATTTGAAAGGATATATGCAGGTTGCCAGATGAGTATAAGAGCTGTGAAGTATGGAGGTATGACTCACACCTTTTGAAAAAAATTCCTCACATGGACCCAACAGAGTGAACCTTTGCAACTGTCCTAAGAAAGACTGCCTGTTGGAATATATTAGATGAACAAGAATTAGGGCTCATGGGCAAAAAGCTAAGCTGGTAACCAGAAATCAGTGCCTCTGTGATCAGCATGGAAAATTCTCCAGACTTTACTCTTGTCTGCCCTATATGGCAAAACCCTTAATCAGTTATGAGAAAGAGAAACAGAAATTTGCATCTCTGGGGGATACTAGTGCAATATCATTGAAGATAAGGCAAGAATGCTTGTACAAGAAATGAAATAAAACAACAAAACCACAATTCCCTGGAAACAGGCTAGAGTGTAAGCCAGACCCCAAATTTGGAGGAGGAGCAGGAATATATGTTAACACTATATCAGAGGCCCAGGAGTGAGGGGTGGATCAAACACCTGAGGTTGCATGCTGAATTGTATCAGCACAATCCAGCTCTATGTTGTCCTCAAGCACTCAATCATAGCCTAAATAATGACAGAGATGCCAAGAGGAAGATGTTGGAAGTGCACCAAGAACTGTGCTGGTCTATCAAAAATCCTGTTAGCATTCAGCCTTCACAATAAATCAAGCGTTTACTCTAGATAGCCACAGTAATAAAGATTTTTAGAAACCCTCAAACCAATTCCAATTTCTGACTAGATTCAACAAATATATCCAGAGGATAAAAGACATACCCATTTACTATCAGAAAAAAAGATCATTTTAGTCTATGTAATCCCCAACCATAAATATATATACATATATCTTCTCTAAAAAGCTACAACATTAATCACTAGAAAATAATAAGTATAACCTCCAGATATAATCAACACAAACCTACTCAAATATGCCATGCTGTATGACATATATAACAGGAAATCTAAAATAATATTTTACCATTGAATTGGTTACCATCTTCATCTCTATAATAGGAAGGACATATTAAATAACACATAATAAATATTTTTTAAAAAAATATGAAAATAGTGAAATAAAAACAGTGAGAAGTTAAAATTTCACTGAAAAATCAACAAGCAAACAATGGTGGGTAAAAGTAAATCAATAGAAAAGAGATCAGTAGCAGTTAACTGAAACAAAGTCTGAAAAGTGAGAAATTATAGACTACAAAGAGAATCCAAGATTTCCTGGGCAAGTATGTCACTGAAATCTCAAACAAAAAGAATTATAAGGAGTTTACCAAAAAATGCAGTCTATTATTATTTAGATTTTCCCCCAAAATAATGACAACCAATAAATCAAAATTGTTAAAATGCTCAAAAATATTCTTCAAAATAAATACTGTCATGCACAACCTTGCCAGCAAGGAAAGCACAATACCCAGGATCTTCTTTCAGCAGTTTATTTGGGATCTTTACAATTGTTCTCTCTTTGTTCTTCTCCCCGGGAAAACCCCACTCAATGACTAAATACTCTCAGGACATCCAATCCCAATAAGCCACGTGGACACAGCAAACCACACCCCAGGCTCAAGCCAAATAAGGAGTTGTTTATCAAAAGAGAGCACTCACCCATGGGGGTGGGGAGGGCGGGGGTGGAGGCCGGAAATCAGCACCATCTTTAGGGTGCAGCAGCAGGCAGCTCTCTACAGCTTCCCCTTATTTAATAATTAAAAATTAAAAAATCAAGCAAAAGCAATGGGCAAGAGCAGAGGCCTAATCCCCATTGAGCAAGGGGACTTGTGCTATCCCTAATCCAGATGTCATCCACTCAGACAGGGACAGACCTGTTCGGCACCCATTTTTATGAGGACAGGATAGTGGGTGCCAACCTGTATGCAATTAGGCATGCTCTTCATGAAGCCTTACCTAGGCAAAACCATGTGCAGTGCTTAGCCTCGCAACTCGTGCCAAACATTACTCTTTCAAGGCAGCAAGCCAAACATGTGGGGGCTGTCCTGCCTCAATGGCAGTGAAGGCTTGAACAATCATGGCCATGCTCCTATGTTGTGTGAACCTCATTTTGCAGATGCACCACAGGCAAATCACAATTATCAGTACCATCAAGCCAGCCAGAGCACCCATTCACACCCATTCCTTCAGATGATTGAGGGCGGTGGACATTCATCTTGTCAGTCCTTCAGCAACTCCAGGGTCCACTCAAGTTGAATTCACAGCAACTATTGCAACTCTCAACTTCTCCATGGTCACTTTGAATTCACCTGACCAATTTCCTATAATAAAATAACTTGACACAACTTTAGACAAATTTGCAGCATAGGAAATTTTTTCATAGTGAATAGAAGTCACACATAGGGCCTGATACTTGGTTTGCATCTCAACTGAACCATCTACCAGAGGACATCAACCTCCTCTTGCACAAGGTTAATCCTTTGGTTAACCAACATCAGCCTGCCTTTAAGCTGGGCAGAAATGCCTCTTTGGATGTCTAAGGCATGGGCTACATTGGCAGACAAATTATTAAGTGTTTGAGCTGTCTGGACATTGTGACTCATAGCAATGGTGGCCGTGGTGGCCCCAATTGCAGCTAGGGAAATGGCTGTAACAACAGCTACAGTAATACCAAAATCCCTCTTGGCCCTAAATATACTCATGGCGTTGGGACTTTGCATTGGAATGGGCACCCAGCGCGGCTGCGTACCAACATAGAAAATGGGTATTGAGTAGCATTCCAATAAATGGTATACCAGCAACTAGCATCAGTCCACACAGAGGGCTCCTCATAGCTAACTATGAAAATAAAAGGTAAAAAGATGGGCATCATGCCGTATGGGCAGAGGTTTTGGGTACACCGACAGTATCCCCCACCTCAGCTCCGTCTTCCCTTGTTGACATTGCAGGGGCATCATCAGGGTTATCACCAGCATCGTCTGCAACCTTGTCAGCATCATACTTGTCATTTCAGACCTTCCTGGTTAGCCATTCTGGTACCCGCAATGGATCTTGCTGGTCTTGAGGAAAGACACAAACAGAACTTCTCGCCCATGTAAGCACTGGATCAGGACCATGCCAGTGAAAATATCCTTCCATTTCACCATGCCTCTGTGGCTAGGGGTGAGAGTCAGATGTCTATCTGCCGCAGAGGGGCCATCAACATCCAAATTTAAAAAATTAAGGGTAAACAGAGCTATAGATAGTCTTTCTTTGGGGGTGCGGCCATGGCCTATTCCCCCTTTTTGTTTTTGTAAGCATTCCTTCAGCTTGCAATGAGCACGTTCCACTATGCCTTGTCCCTGTGGATTGTAAGGCAATCCATGAGTTACTTGTACATCCATTTGTCTGCAGAATGCAGTAAACTGTGTTCCAATATAAACATTGTCAGTTTTTACCTGCAGGGGCTTTCGCCAAGCTGCCCAGGCCTCTAGGCAGTGTGCAATGACATTGTCTCCCTTCTTTCCTGACATGGCAGTGGCATGCAATATACTAGAGCACATATCTACAGAAACATGTACATACTTCAAAGAGCTGAATTCAGAAATGTCAGTAACATCCATTTGCCATACTTTTACCAGCAAGATCCCTCTGGGATTAACATCTAGGGAAGGTGGGTAGTGATACACCACACATTGAGCACAATCCAAAACTATTTGATGTGCCTCAGCTCTGGATATCTGAAACTTTTGTTGTAAGGACTTAGCATTCACATGATATAGCTGGTGAAATTCTTGAGCTTTGACTACAGGAGAGGTAAAGAATACCCAGTCCTGTCTAGTGCACATATCCACCTTGGCATTGCCTTCGCCGAGTGGACTGGGAAGACCAGTATGTGCACAGATGTGCTGAGAAAAAAAATCTCTCCTTTCGTTGCATAATCAAGTCTTGCAAGTGGTTAAATAGGTCATTGACCATACTAAATGATTTGATTGGTCCTGCCACTTCAAGCACCTTTAAAGCATTAACCACATAGGCTGAGTCAGATATCAAGTTAAAGGCAAATTGGCATTCTTTAATCACCTCACATACCATTTGAAGTTCTACTACCTGAGGAGTACCAGAAGTAAATTGATGTTGAACTGGTTGTTTGCCTTGCACCATATAGGCACTTACTCCTGTTTTCGAGCCATCAGTGAATAATACACTGACAGCTCCTGCCACTGGCTCTGAGGTGGTGACCTTGGGGAAAATTATGGGGTGATCCTTAAAAAATGTCATAAGAGGATGTTGTGGGCAATGATTATCTATTTTTCCAGCAAAGGTACAGTGAAGAATTGCCCAATCATCAACAACAGCACACAGGTTGTTAACTTGTGCTGCTGTGTATGGCACAATTATTACGGCTGGTGCATGCCCAAAATACTGAATGCATTGTTGGATGCCATTCTGAGCTAAATCAGCTACTGCTGTAGGGTAATGTTCTATACTTTTACTAGGCGATACCTTTGGGTGTATCCACAAGAGTGGGCCTGATTGCCATAGTACCCCTGTGGGTTGTCTGAATGTGGGTAAAAAGCATAGGGCAAAATCTTTTTCTTCCTCTATCCTATTTAGGCAGGCATCCTGCAACCTCTGTTCAACTATCTGCAGTGCTTTTCTGGCTTCCACTGTCATCACTCCCGTGGAGTCTAAAGCCGACTCTCCTTTCAGAATGTCATAAAGGGGTTTCAATTCATAATTTGCAATCCTAAGATATCCTCTAATCCAATTAATATCTCCCAGCAGCTCTTCCTCTGAGTCTGTAGACTTTGGAGTTTCTATATCAGCAAGGTCGGGGTACAACTCTCCCCCTTCACTCTGTCCTTCTTCACTGTCTGCCCCCTCTGATCTCCGCTCCCAACACCTCCAAGGTGGCCTGACCACCCTCCACTGCCTCACTGGAGCACTGATCCCCAAGACAGCCTCTTATCAGCTTCTGTGGCCTTGCCAGCATCATACTTGTCATTTCTGACCTTCCTGGTTAGCCATTCTGGTACCCACACTGGATCTTGCTGGTTCAGAGGAAAGACACAAACAGAACCTTTCGCCCATGTAAGCACTGGATCAGGACCATGCCAGTGAAAATATCCTTCCATTTCACCATGCCTCTGTGGCTAGGGGTGAGAGTCAGATATTTATCTGCTGCAGAACGGCCATCAACATCCAAATTTCAAAAATTAAGGGTAAACAGAGCTATAGATAGTCTTTCTTTGGGGGTGCAGCTGTGGCCTGTTCCCCCTTTTTGTTTTTGTAAGCATTCCTTCAGCTTGCAATGAGCACGTTCCACTATGCCTTGTCCCTGTGGATTGTAAGGCAATCCATGAGTTACTTGTACATCCATTTGTCTGCAGAATGCAGTAAACTGTGTTCCAATATAAACATTGTCAGTTTTTTCCTGCAGGGGCTTTCGCCAAGCTGCCCAGGCCTCTAGGCAGTGTGCAATGACATTGTCTCCCTTCTTTCCTGACATGGCAGTGGCATGCAAGATACCAGAGCATGTATCTACAGAAACATGTACATGCTTTAAAGAGCCAAATTCAGAAATGTGAGTAACATCGATTTGCCATACTTTTACCAGCAAGATCCCTCTGGGATTAACACCTAGGGAAGGTGAGTGGTGATACACCACAATCCAAAACTATTTGACCGGGGGTGGGGGGGTGGGGGGGTGGAGGGGTGGAAGCCGGAAATCAGCACCATCTTTAGGGTGCAGCAGTAGGCAGCTCTCTACAAAATACAAACACACATACACATATGTACACACATGCAAGTTAGCTTGTCATATTTAAACTGCCTGTGAAGGCACAACTTTTAAATTAATCCAAACCTCACTAGAAGAAAGAGAATGACTGCCCTCCAAAGTCCTGTAATAGGAGATACTGGAGTGGAGTAAGCTTTCTTAAAATATGTTTTAAAAGTCTGCCAAATCACTATTTGTACAGAGGGGAAAACCCCAACAGTTTATAAAGTCAAAATAAACAGTTTTCAAACAGAAACAAATAAATGTAGCAAAAATCCTAATTGGTCCGAATAATAAAAACCCAATGCCAGATATAAGGGAAAATGATAAAAGGTCAGAGAAACAAAGTAGCCAGTCACAAGAGAAACTTTTACCTCTATGGAATCCTCAGCTCAAAGAAGCCTGTCTTCTCCTGCTTTATATTCCTGTTTCGTCCTAGCCATAGTACATCTTGTTTCCTCCTATGTAGTGCCGGGAAGAAAAGTGTGTGCCACCACAGCCTGGCTCTGTTTCTCTTTTAGAATGGATAAATCCTGTTTAACCAAGGGTCCCCTTGAACTCCTGATCTTCCTGCTTCCTCTTCCCAAGGAATAGGAGGTACTTGGTGCCACTACCTAGCTTCTGTGGTTAACTAATGGCTAGTCTGCTCCTCTGAACTTCAAGTAAGCTTTATGTTAGAGCACAAACAAAAAAGCACCTCATAATTCTCTACTAGAATATAGAAATTGCCAAAAATTTATAAAGTTCTTCAGGCAGAATACATATCAAGTGCAGAAATGTTATCCATACAAGGTTATGAGGGAAAACAAAAATTATTCAGTCTTATTTTAATTATTCTTTAAAATTCTATTTAGAGCAGAAACATGAATACTCAAATCCATATGTATCAAAGACCTCAACATAAACCAGCCACAATGAACTTGATAGATAAGAAAGTGGGAAATACCCTCCATTACATAGGCACAGGCTGCCACTTACTAAATATAACACCAGAAGCACAGACACTAAGAACAACAATCAACAAGTGGGACCTCCTGAAACTGAGAAGTCTTTGTAAAGCCAAAGACACAGTCAATAAGACAAAACAACAGCCTAGAGAATGGGAAAAGATTTTCATCAACCCTACAAGTGACAGAGGACTGATCTCTAAAATATATAGGGAATTCAAGAAACTAGAGCCCAAAGCCCTAAATAACCAAATATAAAAATGGGGTTCAGAATTAGAAAGAAAATTCTCAGTGGCAAAATTACCAATGGCTGAAAGGCACTTGAAAAAGTGTACAACATCTTTAAACATCAGAGAAATGCAAATCTAAACAACTATGAGACACCACCTTACACCTGTCAGAATGGCTAAGAAGAAAGACACAAATGGCAGCCTTTGCTGAAGAGGTTGCAAAGCAAGGGGAACACTCCTCCATTGTTGATGGGAGTGTAAACTTCTTCAACCACTCTGGAATGCAGTATGGAACTTTCTCAGAAAACTGGGAATCCATCTCCCCAAGGACCCAGCAATACCACTATTGGGCATTTATCCCCAAAGATGCACATTTGTACTCCAAAGGCATTAGCTCAACTATGTTCATAGCAACATTATTCTCAATAGCAAGAACCTGTAAACAACCTAGATGCCCCTCAACTGAAGAATGAATTGGATTAACAAACTGTGGTACTTCTACACTGTGTAGTACTACTTAGCAGTAAGAAAAAATGATATCCTAAAATTTGCAGGCAAATGTATGGATTTGGAGAATATTCTCCTGAGTGAGGTATCACAAAACCAGAAAGATAAACAGGGGATGTACTCAGTCATTAGTGGACTTTAAACAAAAAGCAAGGCATTCCCAACCTGCAAACCACAACCACTAAACAGCTTGGGATCTGAAACACCTTTGAGTGGCACCTTGGAGCCCATTCCTTCCAGAGGAACACCTGAGCCAGTTTTGATGTTGGGATGAAGAAAGTAGACTTCTCTGGAGTGGATGCTGAACTAAGTAAGCCACCTTGGGATGTCCTGCCCTTGCTGGTGAGGAGATAAGGAGATGGGGAGAAGAGAGAATGACTGAAACGGGTGGGAGGGAGAAGGAATTTTGATAAGGGGATACATGGATAAAAAAATGAGACTTTATTCAAAAATTAAGAAAAGAAAAATATATTCTGTGTTTGTATCATATGTAACAAAATAAGGCTATAGTATCAATAGAAAGAAGGGTGTATTGCATTGGAAATATGATGAGGTTGGGTACTTTTACAACATCTGAAGAAATGCAGTATTTGAAAGTCATCTCTGATTAACTAAGAATTAATATTATAAGTGAGTTTATTTTAAAACATGACAAAATAATAATCTGACCTAACTTAGGTATCATTTTTTTAAAATTCCCTAATAAATCTATAGAAGACAGATGAAGGAGCAAAGAGAAAGAAGCATATAAAAAGCCAAATATTAGAGGGGGAATAAAAGTGCATGCTTAACCATTTAAATATCATATGTCAGTTATCTAAACTTATAGACTGAACATCTGTCAAACAGAATGAAAACAAACATTAACTTCATATTTTCTACAGCATTTTTTTTTAACTTCATTGTACTGTATTAGATTCAATTCATGCTTTGATAGGCAGTTAGGCAAATATACTTTTCTGTTCTCTTTCTCTGTCTCTGTCTCTCTTCTCTCTTTCTCTCTCTCTCTCTCTCTCTCTCTCTCTCTCTCTCTCTCTCTCTCTGTGTGTGTGTATTTATATACAGGTTTCTGTCTTAGTTTTTTAGTCAGAGTGCCTAGAAGAAAGGTCACCTGGATAACATCATGGATATCTAGCATTTAGATCTAAGAATTAAAACACAATGGAGAGAAGAAGGAGGAGAGAGAAGAGAAGGAAATCCCAGTACTTCAGAGCTGAATGCAAGTGGATCATAAGCTTAGATCTATCTTGGGAAACAAAGTGAGGCAGTATTTTTATGAAATATAGTGACAGGTACTCTTGATTGAATATACCTGGAATCATACACATTCCATGGTATTTATGACAAAATGCTTCCACCACACTACATGCTTATGAGTATAGCAAACAATGTTAGAGACCTACAGAATATGGACAGTTCTTCTTGGTGAAGCCTGAAAAGCAAAGGAACACAGGTTTGCAAAAACTGGAGGATACTGGAAATGTGTGACACCTAAACACATGGTTACTGGAGTAATCATCAAGCAGAACACAACAGTAAGATCAACAGAAAGGCTAAGACTGGCAAATCACCTCCTTCCACAGATTTTTGCCTTCTTATTAATTACTCTCTTTGACTAATAAATTTACTATACAAACAAGGATTAAGAACATTAGGCAGGAGACCGTAAGTAATGTGGAAGAAGATTACTCCAAAACTGTGACATTTTTCTCTAAGACATTTTATTATGTCTTTAAGTAGTGAAAATTTCTAAGACTGAATGTATGAGGAAAATAACATTGAAGAAATCAGTTTAAATTGAGACCTAAATTTTGGGGCTCTTTGTCAAAGATCAGATGTTCATAGGTTTTTGGGTTAATGTCTGGATCCTCAATTCTATTCCATTGGTCCACAAGTCTGTTTTTATGCCAGTACCAGGCTGTTTTTATTACTGTAGCTCTATAGTATAACTTGAAGTCAGGGATGGTGATACCTCCTGAGGTTCTTTTGTTGAGTAAAATTGTTTTGGCAATCCTGGCTTTCTTGTTATTCCAAATGAAATTGAGTATTGTTCTTTCAAGGTCCAAGAAATATTGTGTTGGGATTTTGATAGGCAGTGCATTGAATCTGTAGATTGCCTTTGGTAGAATTGTCATTTTTACTATGTTAATCCTACCAATCCAGGAACATGGGAGAGCTTTCCATTTTCTGATATCCTCTTCAATTTCTTTCTTCAGTAATTTAAAATTTTTGTCAAATAGGTCTGTTACTTCTTTGGTTATAGTTACTCCAAGGTATTTAATACTATTTGCTGCTATAATGAAGGGTAATGTTTCCCTTATTTCTTTTTCAGCTCTACTATCATTAGTGTATAGAAGAGCTACTGATTTCTTTGAGTTAATCTTGTATCCTGCTATATTGCTGAAGGTGTTTATTAGCTGTAGCACTTCCTTAGAAGAATTTTGTGGGTCACTTATGTATACAATCATATCATCTGCAAATAGAGATAGCTCCACTTCTTTTCCAATTTGTATCCCCTTATTCTCCTTTTGTTCCCTTATTGCTTTAGCTAAAACTTCAAGAACTATATTGAATAGATAAGGGGAGAGAGGACATCCTTGTCTAGTTCCTGATTTTAGTGGGATTGCTTTGAGTTTTTCTCCATTAATTTTGATACTGGCTGTCGGCTTCTTGTAAATCGCCTTTATTATATTTAGATATTCTCCCTGTATTCCTGATCTCTCCAGGGCTGTAATCATAAAGGAGTGTTGGATTTTGTCAAAGGCTTTTTCAGCATCTAAGGGTATGATCATGTAGTTTTTTTCCTTTAATTTGTTTATATGATGGATAACGTTTACGGTTTTTTGTATGTTAAACCACCCCTGCATTTCTGAGATGAAGCCTACTTGGTCATGGTGGATGATAATATCCTAAAATTTGCAGGCAAATGGGTAGATTTGGAGAATATCCTACTGAGTGTGGTATCACAAACTCAGAAAGATAAGCAGGGGATGTACTCACTCATTTGTGGACTCTAAACAAACAAACAAGCAAGAAAAAAGCAAAGCATGCCCAAGCTGCAAATCACAACTACTGAAGAGCTTGGGATCAGAAACACCCTGGACTGACACCTTAGGTCCCACACCTTCTAGAGGAACACCCAACTCTCTCTTGAGGGAGGGGAGAAAACTGCATCTGCCAGGAATGGAGACTGAACTAAGCAATACTGGGGCAGTGGGACCATGGGACTGCCTGAAGCCTGCCCAGGAATGGGATGGGGATTTGTGGAGAAGAAAGAATGACCTGATGTGGTGGGAGGGGGTAGGAACCTTGAATAAGGATATACAAGGTTAGAAAAGGTGACTTCTTTGTTCATAGTAATAATAATAATAATAAATTAAATAAATAAATTGAGTCCTATAAATAATTCAGGCTCAAGGCATCATCCTGTCTACGATCAATGCTATTTTCCACTCTATATCAAAGATCATACAAAATAAGTAATCTACAGGACAGTAAAATATCAAATGAAGCTTGACCAGGCCTGCATAATATAGTCTTCAAAATGCCTGCCTGACCTTTAAACTGTCTAAAGCCATCCTCTACCATATTTTATTTTCACTTACTCTTTCCTTACCCTTATTTCTACTTAATATCTTCTGCCTTTTCTTTCTGACATCTAGCATTACTTTTCACTTTTGGACATGAGCACTCATTTCTTTCTGATTTCTGACTGGGATGCTTCTTTGCCACAGGCTATCAACAACAAAGGCAATCTTGAAGTAGAAGAACATGTATATTCATACCATCTTATATCAGCTACTGTATGTCATGGTGATTAAAAAAAATGAGAAACTGGATTAAATTTTGAATAATTGATGGAATTTAGATGAAAACATTAAGAACAGTAATTGTCAACAAAAGAATAATTATACATAAGATTTAGCAATAGTGCCAGGAAATGCTTGATTTTTTTCTATTTAGGATTAGGTTATAGATTGGTGATTCTCAGCCTTCCTGATGCTGTGACCCTTTAATACATTAACTCATGCTGTGGTGACTCCCAAATATAAAATATTTTTATTACTACTTTGTAACTGTTATTTTGCTCCTGTTATGAATTGTAATATAAATGTTTTTAGTGTTAGAGCTTTGGTATAGGGCTGAGACCCACAGGGTGAGAAATACTGCTTTAGAGGATGAAAGACTTTCTAAAGATCTCTTAGAATGTCAACTCTTGGTCTATTTATTTCCAGACAACTTCTTTCCACCATCTCCTATTAAATGAGCTTGATAGAGCTAGGACAAATAAAGAAGAAATTGATAATGGCAGGTAAATGTAGAGTATAAAATTATTTTAATATCACACTAAGAAATAATAACTTGTGTTTAAGGTTTGTTTATACAGTTATTCATTTATATTTGACCTGATTTTTTTAAATACTTGTGATGGTTTGAATGTGAATACCCAATAGTCTCATTTGGATTTCAAGGTATGCCTTATTAGAGTATATTCTGTCACTGGGAGTGAGCTTTCTGGTTTCAAAAGTTCATTCCAGGCACAAAGTTTTTCTCTCTATCTGTAAGCTTCACTTCAGGATGTAAAGCACTCATCTGTTTCTCCAGAGCCATGCTTGCCTGCTTTCCACCAGGGTAATCATGGATTAATCTTATATACATGAAGGAAGTCCCAATCATTTTTTTCTTTTGTAAGAGTTTTCAGAGTTATGTACCTCCTCACACAATAGAACACAAACATAAAGCTCAATAGTCTGAAGTAAATCACCCTTTCTATCCCAGATTTCCTTTCTGTTAAGTGGCAACAAATTATAAATCTATGTAGTTTTACTAATGGTGAATAACTAATGGTGATTATTATGATAAACATTATTTTTATGATGCAGATAAACTATTTGTAAGAAAGCTTTCATATGTCTCAAAGATTGACCTTAAACTTACCTGGTATTTCAGCCTTGCTATATAGCAGAACCTGACCTCTAATTGCTATCCTCCTGCCTCAGCTTCTAGAAAATTTAAATAATGTATAACCCAATATATTAATTTTTCCTGTGATATTTTTGTAAATCAACATAAGAGTGAATATTAGTTTCAGTCTTTCCTTTTATACTTCATTTATAAATTGTAAATTTTTCTGTTTACTACTTTTTATATTTTAAAAAACTGATAGAAAGTAAACAATGGTATTGAAAAAATAATTTTATTTGCAGCCTGACTTAACTGCAAAAATACAATTAATAATGAACAAATGATTGGGAAAAACTCAGATTTGAGCATCTGGAAATATATTATGTGTATTACAACATATTATAAAAATAATATTATATTGACAAAATTTAGACAAATGAGTTACTAAGCCAAGGAGAGATTTTATAAGGTCTTACATATTCCTATAGTCATGTAATGAGAAAACTAGAGGTGAGATGATATGTGGCTATGCTATAAATAATTGTAACTACAAATATTGGCTAAATAAAATGCTGATTGGCCAGAAGCTAGAAAAGAAATAAAGGCAGAATAACTAGACTAGGAAAATTCTGGGAAATGGAAGAGCAGAGATAAGATGTCAGTCAGAGGCAGAAGAAGCAAGACAAGAATGCTGAAGTGAGAAAAAGTTACCAGCAATGTAGCTAAACATAGATAAGAATCATTGGTTAATTTAACAGTAAGAAATAGCAAGTATTAAGCCTGAGTCATAGGGCAAACAGTTTATAATTAATATAAGCCATTGTGTGATTATTTAGGACTCAATGGATACAAGATCTGCTGCATGGAATGAAGTAACTTCTGACTGCAGTAAGATCATTGTGAGATCATTGAGTATAATTTTAGTGAGACTAGAAATAAAACATCACATACTGAATTAGTTATTACCTTTTAAGCAAGCTATGCAATCAATTTATGATTGACACTTCTCTGGCAGCTTTCTCACACATACTCAAAGCATTATCTTACTAGGAGTGTAATGAATGTTGGTGATATGACCAAAACTATTTAAAACTAAAGATCTGTATGGTCTAATGGAAAACTGTCTAGCCTTGTGTGAATGAGTCCACTCAGCTCTTGGAAACTCTACTACTTACTTTTCAAATTGTTGGGCCACAACGAAGGCAATTAAAAGAAGAAAGGGATTAATTTTATCCATGGTTTGAGAAGGGATACAGATAATCCTGGAACAATATATGTTGATGGGTACCAGAAACCATTGGTTATATGGTAGTCAAGAAGTATAGAAAGATGAACGCTGTTATTTAGCTCATCTTCTCCATTTTTATCTTCTTTAAGACCTTCAACAGATGGTCTTTCCTTTCCAATAACAACTTTCTAGAGACATCTTCAGAGATACATGCAAAAGAGTATTTCATAAAAAGGATTCTGAATCCCAAGATGATCCACCATCAGAAACTAGATGCCCAGGATAAGAAAGCTAGGAGATAGGTTTTATTGAAGTGTTTTGGTCATGAGGGTTCTGTTTTAAGGAATGAATTAATACTGATATAAAAGCTCTTATCACAGTATGTTTATTCTCTCCTTTTTTATTCTGCCACATGCAGACAGAATAGGGATTCCCCTCTCATCTTTCCATGGCCTAATCCATGAGATTGAATAAGAATAGTCTTACTCAATACTAGTTTTGATTTTGAACTTATAAAATCACAGCCCAGAGCTGTGAGAAATAAATTTTGGTTGTTTACACATAATAATCTATTGTGTTTTATTGCAGAGCACAAGTTATAAGCAGATTTCTCCTCATGAAATCCAATTTCTTAAATGTTGCAAATATAAATAAAATATGCAATTCACAATTAAATTATTATACATAAATAGGCAGTTTTATCATGCCTATAGGTATTTATGACCAATATAACATATTTAAATTTGTAAGGAGCCATTAAGCTATATGCTAATATCATTCTAATTAAGTTTAAATGTAACAAAAACTTTCCAATGTACATAATTGAGAAAAAATAAGTTAACAATTTTAATGAAGTAAAAATTATCTTTGTGACTATATTTAAAATAGATTGTTATTGTGATCATAAAATGTTCATCATTGTTATTTAATAATTTTACCTTTTAATAACTAGCATGCTAAAATATATTTGAAATATATACATGTCTAAGCACTGCAAAATCACTTATTTAATGACTAGACAAATAGTCTTTCAATTTGCCAACTTTGAATGTCAAAATTTATTTCTATTAACCTAGTAGTGACTAAGAATAAACTTGCTGTCAAGTAAATTGACTTTCCATGCACAGTAAAACCATTACATAGCAATGAATCTTTGCATGCTCATTTATACATATGTTGGCAATAAAAATGGTTGCATTGCCAGAAAATTACTAAATTAACAAACTAATTATAGAAATTTCCTAATTAAAAAAGATTACGTTTGATCAACTAAGCAAACAGACAACAATTTCTGTTCCTTAGCACAAATTCTATTTAAAGAAAAATATAATTCTTCCTAGGGGAAGTCAATACTAAAAAAAAGCCAAATAATTGATTGCCTTATTGTCTTCTTCATGATTCACTAAATAAAATGAAAACACACTTATGTGTTAAGTATTCAGACTCTCCAGTAATCAATAAGTATCTGATGATATACCTTAGAAATTACTTTTTATGTGATATTATACATAAGCATTTCATTAAAGTGAGTTTGAAAGAATAGCTGCCAGCAGGACCACATCTGAGTCAATAATACTACCAATGGATTCAGCTTCATTAAAAGAACAAAGGCTGTTACACACAGAGAATAATGCTCCCACATTTGACTTCTTGCTAACATCTTCTTCTCTTTGATCCTGTTCTTACATGCCTATAATCATCAAGTTTCAGGCAGCCAGTTCTTTAATGTGAAAGCTAAAATAGCTGAGTAGATAATTTCTTAATGCAGGTGCAGTGTGATCCAATTCAGAGAGAATTGCATTGCCACTTAAATTGTGTACATATGCAATAAGATCAAAATGGCCAGCAGGGTTGTGGGAAGGCTGCCAAGATCTTACAGAAGAGGGTTCTATTGTCACCTTCACTTTGTACAGATTAAAGTCTAACAAGGAGCAAGTGATTCACTCTGTTGATGATTTCAGAAAGCAAGAAGAGCTTCTACGGAAAGCTGTAAAAGAGTAGGAGGATGAGTCCTAAATGGCAAATTGCTAATGTGGAGACTCTCCAGACTCTAAAACTTCACCACCGATGGCACAGTTGTGAGGAATGTGTTTGCACAGGAAGTTGTCAGTTGAGTGAACAGTGATGATACCCACTTATCCCTGATCAGCTGGTGGTTTTCATAGGGAAAGACAATAGCCTTCCCTGTTTTTAGTAACACTTGGACATCTATACAATGCACACAGTCACAAAAACAGTGAGGGGGCATGTGCTAGAAGTACAGTCACATGTTTTCAGTAATCATTCCCTTTAAAACAGCCATTAGCATAGAATGTCAATATCTGAGCTCAGAAAAGCATTTTATACCTAAATTCTCTTGAGCATATAATGCAGTTCTTTTGTAACCTTCATAAATATGTTTTCTTATTTAAGGAGAGATTATAGTTATTACTTTGGGCTAAAAGAGCAATTAAAAATATTGCACATGGGCTACCAACATGGCCCAGCAGGTACAGGTACATGCTGTCCAGGCTGGACACCTGAGTTCAACCTTTAGGAACTATAGAGTAGAAGAAAAGTAATTGTGGTGCATGTGCCTGGACACATATTTACATACATGAAAAAGAAGGAAAATATGTAAAGCAATCATCAGTATACATAGAAAACACAAAGGTTGCATTTTTAGCTAAAGTAGCAGCATGAAGATGAAACACAGAATTATCTGTTCTTAATGCTGCAAATTAAGACAAATATGTGAATTGTAATGAATTCACATTTTTTGTACCAACAATTAAGAATGGTAAAAATGGTTACTTATAAACTAACATATAACTCTGGAGTTGATGTTGTTAAGATGCCTGAAAATAATGTTTTATAATTTTACACATCAAAGTCTATAAACACTGTGCTGGGGGTAATCTTAAGAAGCAAAAGCATTAATGTATTCATAATAATGAAAGAGAGATAAAACATTTAAACAATTTTTCACTATTTTAGCTGGAAAAATAATGTCAATAAAGGAAGAATAAGGATTTTGAAATAACAACTGTAAAGAGACTTGAGGGCAAGTATTAATTAAGCAAGAAAAACAATTTACTAGTATTGGTCAAAAAATCAAAAATCATCGTAAATAATATATATCAATATACTAACTGAAACAACCAATCTAGGAAAAGGAATGAGTGCAAATGTGCCCCACACTGGCACTATTTTTGCTTTAATTATTTTTTAGCACACAAGATAAATTTAATGACAGCAAAATTGAAAAACTAAATAAAAAAGATTGTTCTAATAAATTATTCATTATCTCTTGAAAGAAAAAGCATTTCCTGGGGAGAGTACACAAAAGTAAGTTAAGGTGATATCGCCCATCCTTAAAATAGAAACTTGTGAGGAGGTCTATAATGGTCCTTGGAGTCAGCCCTTCCCATCCATAGGAACTACTTCAGAACACCAGAGATGGGGAAGGTGGAAATGCACCAAAGTCAGTATAACTGTGGTTCCCCAGGAACAGAAGAGAACAGTAATAGGAGAGAAGAAGCTAGAGGCTAAACTTGTTTTCTGTTGCTTGTAGGGTTGGTAAAAATCTTTTCCCATCCTGTAGGCTGTAGTTTTGTCTTAATGACTGTGTCCTTTGCCTTACAGAAGATTCTCAGTTTCAGGAGGTCCCACTTATTGATTGTTGTTCTTAGTGTCTGTGCTTCTGGTGTTATATTTAGGAAGTGGTCACCTATGCCAATGCGTTGGAGGGTATTTCCCACTTTCTTGTCTGTCAAGTTCAGTGTAGTTGGGTTTATGTTGAGGTCTTTGATCCACTTGAATTTAAGTTTTGTGCAAGTTGATAGAATTGGATCTATTTGCATTTTTCTACACACTATCATTCAGTTATGCCAATACCATTTGTTGAAGATACCATATTTCTTCCATTAAATATTTTTGGCCTCTTTTACAAAGATTAGGTGTTCATAGGTGTGTGGATGAATGTCGGGGTCTTCAATTCAATTCCATTGATCCACAAGTCTGTTTTTAATGCTAGTACCAGGTTGTTTTTATTACGGTAGCTCTACAGTATAATTTGAAGTCAGGGATGGTGATGTCTCCTGAGATTCTTTTGTTGAGCAATTTTTGCTATCCTTGCTTTCTTGTTATTCCAAATGAAATTGGGTATTGTTCTTTCAAGGTCTGTAAAAAATTGTGTTGAGATTTTCATGAGAATTGCATTGAATCTGTAGATAGCTTTTAGTAAGATTGCCATTTTCACTATGTTAATCCTACCTATCCGGAGCATGGGAGGTCTTTCCATTTTCTGGTATCCTCTTCAATTTTTTTCTTCAGAGATTTAAAGCTTTTGTCAAACAGATCTGATACTTTTTTGGTTATAGTTACACAGAAGTATAGTATTTTATGCTATTTTCAGCTATTATAAAATATGTCTGGCCACAGCAAGTTCAATTATACTCTAGTAAGTAAATGAGCAACATGAATGTGTGTTTTGTAAATGGGGAGATCATACGTGTGGGTATGAATCTGAGAGGACTGATAACTGAGTTTGATGGGGTGCATGATGTAAAATCACCAAATTATATATATATATGTATGTATGTATGTATGTATGTATGTATGTATATACAGCACAGAGCATGTAAAGTACCACGATGGTCAACCCTCAGGACTGTTGATTACTAGCTTAGGATTTAACAGTTATGCCATTAATAAAGTCATTTAATTATTTTTAGTGAACATTTTATGATGTGAAAAACATTTGAATTTATACTAAGCCATCCTCTAAATACTTAATGCAAAGCTTAACTTTATGAGGAAATGTAATTATTTTGTTTTCTTCTTTAAAAAGCAATAAATGTGTATGTGTCTGTGTGTCTGTGTGTGTCTGTGCCCATTTGTCTGTGTGTCTGTGTCTATACAAATTGGAACATAAGTCCTCTTAAATATTCACAGAAGACTAAGCAGTCATTGAAATAACCATGTGCTTTTCTTCAAAGTGTATGAGTGTTTTACATATATATATATATATAAATTATGTATATATACATCTTTTAACATCAAGATAATGGTACTTTTATTTAGGTTTCTGTGTGTCACTTGCCATCTAAGTTTTTGCCTTTTGTTGGAATAAACAAGCAGTACATTGATATCCTTCAGGTTTTACCCTAACCTTCTTTGTGCAATTCATCTCATCTTGCATGTGTGGCTTAAATAATGAAAGCTATCATAACCAACGCATAAATTTCTTCTTCTTAGTCTGAAGTAATTTTGGTCCTAATAAAGTATTTATTCTAAAGTTTGAAAGTTTCTATTTTCTGGTCTAGAGAATATAACTATTTAATAAGAACATAGAAACATAATGAGTGTTAGTCTCCTGGGTTTCTCTCTTTTTCTGAAAATATAATGTTATAATTTAATCTCCCTGCAAGTCTTTCAATGTATAAATTGAAATTTCTTTTTTCCCCTTCATATTAAAGGTAAGATATCAAGTGAAAGTCTCAGGCCCTTCAAATTCTGCTGGAAAGAAGTGTGATGGAAACTTCAGTCTTCCATTCAGAAACACTTGCTCTTCTGTTGAAGTTTTCCTGACCTGAAAACGGGTGAGGTGAGTGCCCAGCTAGCTTCAATCTCAGTGCTCAGACAGTAACTTTTAGCAGTCCATGGTTGCCAGTTTGCATACATAAAGAAGGCTAGATTTGGCACAGAAAAATAAACCTGCACAAGGCCAGACCTGAACCTCCATTGCTCTTCTAGTTTCTGTACCCTTGGGGATCTTATGTTGTCTTGGTGCAGTAAAATCAGATAGACCATTGGACGTGCACAGGGAATGGGTTACTAAAGGATGATGGACTGGAAGGTGGGTAATGCCTTTCCTCATTACTGCTAAATTACTTCTCATTGACATTACTTCTAAATAGATGAGAAAAGCTAAAAATTCATGATCATAACTGATAATTTATTTTGGACACACTATTTTTCTCAGTGGTTCAAAATGCTTAAGGTCTAATTAATAGGCCTAGTTGTCATTTTTATTACAACTGTTTATTCTCAGACAATTAAAAACAGAAATCTTTAAATGTAGACATTTGCTCTGTATTTTTTTCTTCTGCATGGAAAAAAATGAACAATTCTAATTTTCTATAGCAATAAAGAGAATAACCTAGGTTGTAAACCACTCTACTCCATTACCTTCCTTTATGAACTCCTATGCTAGGAAGAAAATATCTATATAATTTAAGTCCTAGACAGTTTTCTATGACTAAAGTATAGTTTGTATTTGAAGAATCATCTATTTTTAACTACTACAGTATTTTCTCATTTCTCAGACTGCTCCTGAGCTGCTTCCTTCACCATACAGATAAGATATAATATGGTCTTCATAATTTTTAAGTCCAGAATGACTAAAAATGTCAGTCTAGTATAAATGTTTCTGTAGGTGAATCAAAGGCCTCCAAGCATATAGTTCTGTAATCAATAAATCAAGAATAGCTGTGCAGAGTTCACTCCATGGTAAAGATGTCTCTGTTTTAGTTGGTATAGTAGGAGCAACTAGGTGCTTACAAAATGGTTATATAGCATAGAGGCTGGGGTATGAAGCAAAGATACCAATAACAACACCGGCAAAGTGGTCTTCCAAAAGAGACTACCTGGTAGGAATAAAGAAATGGGAGATGGCCTGGCAAAATACTACACTAACAATGACAAGTGAATGTTGGAGAGTCCACTCTTCAACAAAATATGCGAAACTGGTGAAACACATTTGTCAAACATAATCCAAGCAGTATGTTGATAAAGTATTTGTGATGTTCCAGTGTCATTCAAGAAAGAATGACTGAATGCAGCTGTTATAAATAAAAAGATCTAGCTCATTTTCCATATCCCACAGTTTATACCATCCTAAATATGTTCTTCAATGCTTCTGGGATTTGGGATCAATCTGCTATTTCCAATTTCATCTCCTGAAAACTATGCTCTTGCATGGTTCTAGTGACAGGCAAACTGAATTAGTTTACTTCTTTTCCTGGTTATGTTACAATGCCTCCTGTTTTGTGGCTTTGATTACCAATACCTCCTTCACTCAACTACATCACACTCTTTTCTCAGAGCAAGTCGCTTCTGCAGTGTTCTGCTACTGTCATTCCTGCTGCATTGTGCACCTTGAAGGCAACATCTCTCTGATACTTGGCAACCCTCACTGACATTGCAGCATGTTGTCATAAATGTGAGAATTAGCGAAACATTCAGGAAAATATATCAGAAGCAGTTGGACAATTTCACATCATTAATTTCTCTCACGTGTGATTTATAGAATATTAACTTTATGGTAGACAGATACTATATTTTAATTTCTCAAATTCCCTCCAGATTTGGAACATTTTATTCAAACTAGACATTTGCTTATATGGCTACTATATTTAAACGATGTTATGATTTGAATTAGTGGAATTCCAGATAGAGCCAACATGCACCTATGCTTACAATCCTGTGCAGATACACTGAGCTCTTGTAAACTTATACAAAGTTTAAAATGGCTTCCTTCAGTGCACTGAATTTACAACTATACATTCATGAGTGTATCATTATACATTTTAAGTACTCTTTAAGGTAGATCCATACATAGTAGTGTTATGAAGATCTTAATTGATTATAGTCCTGAATATTAAACAAAAGATTAAGCACTATAAATTTTCATTTATATATCCTTCCCTGGTCTATCTCAAACTATGGGTGTATATAGAGGGTGAATAAGAATAAGAAGAAATAACTATAAGAAAGAAAATAAGAGATGAAAATAGAGAGGGAAATACATACATGGGTAGGTGGATTATATGGTATAATGGCCCTTTCTGTATGTAAACTAGGATGTTTTAGAAAGAAAGAATATGGCTTGCTGAGTCAATGCTACAACACCCAGTGAACTGCCCAGGCTGATTTCCTCTTTGTCTAGGTGGCAGAGTTGTGAATGTTTCTCTATTTTCAAAACATTAATACTTTATAGGAGTCAACTAACTGGGTTTTTATTTATGCATGCAGTGAGAGCACATCTCTCAGAAGTACATCCCTTACATTATTACTTCTTCTAGTGTCCATTACATTCAAAAACAGGCACTTAACACTTCCCTTCCCTAATAATGCAGAGCAGTGGTTCTCAACCTTCCTAATGCTATGACCCTTTAATACAGTTTGTCATGTGTGGTGACCCTCCCAACCTTAAAATTATTTTTGCCACTACTTTATAACTATAATTTTTCTACTGTTATAAGTTCTAATGTAAATTTCTGATATGTAGGATATCTGAGATAGAACTAAAAGGGGTTACAACTTATAGGTTGAGAAGCACTAATCCAAGGCATACTTGCTATCCTCTACACAATATCCTGTGTAATAAAACATCAGAATAGACCAATGTCATTGAGGCTTAGTAAAGAATATAAAATATACACTTAGTTACTAAGTCAAATATTTTCTTTAGATTTTTTATACAGTTAATATTACTAGTATATTGATTTTTTTCAATATAGTCATGTTTAGATTTTTATAACATCTATATAACTCAGGAAATATCAAAACAATCACAGTATTCAAACTGTCAGGCTGTTATGTATCATGCCAGCCATCATTACTATGTGCCTATCTGTCTAAATACCATATATAAAAGACTCAAACACCTTTTGAAATTTATGTGTGGAAAGAGACAATTATAAATATTCGGTTTCCAGAATAGAAGGCCTGTGACAGTGTTACTGAGCTCTTACAAAGCAGATATGAGATAGCAATGGTTAGAATAATAGATTTTACAAAAAAATATTAATCTCCATTTCCTGGTCAGCTACTGATTCAGAATTTGACTTTGAAATGTTAGTTGAAGAGAATTTTACTGAAAGTTAGATTTTGTATCTCAGTGGGGATGTTACACATAATGAAACCATATATTTCTTTTGCTATTAAAAATGGCACTTTTTCTTCTTTTCTATCCATTTATTGAAATAATCCACTGTATGGAAATCAGTAAGATACTTTCTCACATTTGATAAACATTTGAATAATTTCTTAATTTAAGTAATATGTAGAAAATTTAACTTGTAATGCTTAAGTAACTTGGATATATTTAAATGGAACTACATATATCTATTTATATATCTTTTATTGTATATTTTTATTTTATATACACCATATGTAATTTGAAACCATATTGTTATAGTTGTAAGATTTACTCTATGTAGCTTTATAAATAGTAGTCAATTAATATGTATTATATACACACAGAAAAAACAGAGAATTCCTTCACAATTATCATCTTCTTAACTCCATATTCCCTAAGTTCACCTCAGCATCTGTAAGAAAAGGTTTAATGAACTTTTCATTGAATGAAGGATTATAATATCTCAATTATAGAAATTAAGATATGAACATTTCTTCATATTACAAAACATTTTTATTTTTTCTTTACAATGATATACTAAAGAGCACGATACAGACAGACAACCTAGAGGAAAGAAATAGGTAGAGATAGGTATAGGTGGAAGGGAGGAAAAAGGGGAATGGGAAGGAGAGATTGAGAGGAAAGGAGAGAGAGAGGAAGAGAAAGAGAGAACAAGCTGCTTTCAACATGATATTCACTGCTTCAACTGATATGCAATGCTTCAACTTCTAATGTTTATCCAGAAGTCTTTCTACCATGTTTATATGTGTTATTCATCAATCAAAGAACTAACAAGTCAACATTGGTTTAAAATTACTATAATGACATAAATCCATTTAGTGTGTGTAGATGGACTCAGCTAATTAATTCTATTTCTGTCACAATAATTATATCCTTCTCTATGTGTCTGTAATGTGGAATGAAATTTCTAGATTTAAAAAAGGAATGAATGTTACCTAAAAAAAATCTCATTTTTAAACCAACTTTGGAAATGTGAATACCAACAATTAGCTAGACATTTTTTTCACCCTTCACATCAAAAGCTCGATTATTTGTTCATTCAGGCTCAGTGAGATAAACTATTAATTGTGATTATGTATTTCACTGCATGGTAGTGTAAACATTCCAATCTGTGGATCCTCAGTATTTTAGGATCACAGACTCCACTGAGATTGTAACCAAGGTTTACTCCCAGGAAAATACACACTCAGAAACATTGCCTTCATTTCTGAGGTGTGTGTGTGTGTGTGTGTGTGTGTGTGAGAGAGAGAGAGAGAGAGAGAGAGAGAGAGAGAGAGAGAGAGAGAGAGGGAGGGAGGGAGGAGAGAGAGAGGAGAGAGAGAGGGAGGGAGGGAGAGAGAAGAGAGAGAGAGAGAGAGAGAGAGAGAGAGAGAGAGAGAGAGAGAGATTATCTGTGCACAAAATATTCATATATTTAAATGCTCATGGACATTTCAAAGCTAGAATGAAAAATCTCTCTACTTCACAGAAGTTTTAGAATACTTCCTGTTCAGTCCTCTTGTTTTCATGCTAAACATTGTGCTGGGCAAACACACTAGCTGCTTGGCTCACTCCCTTACGTATTTTTGATCCCTGGGGTGGTGGGAAGGAAAGCAAGTTGATGACAACATTGACTATTTCAGTATCATTCTAGTAAGAATCTGAAGATTAGACATTTGCTTGTAATTCATTGACTTCTATTAACGCCTGTGAAGCAACAATTCAGAGTGTTGGTTGACAAATTCATATTAACCCATATTATTTACCTGACAGTAAATATTAGAAGTAGAGTGGTCAAGTGCATAGATGTATGCAGGGTACAATAGAAGCCAGATTAGCCAGAACTCAAAGCTTTTTCTTACACATATTTATTAATGAAAAAGGTTAACATAGTCTCAGTTTGAGAAATGCACACAGACATATCATTTATCAATGACCTCCAATACTTTGATACTTGCTCTAAAACGTTTTAGCTACATAGAAGAATAAAATCAAAAACACTAATCAAAACATAACGTTTTTCAAACTGGTGTGTGTTGGAGGGTGACTGAGAAAATAACAGTCCCTAAAAGGGTTCCAATTCCCTGAAGATGGATTTATAGGTGCTTGTGAGCTTCCTGATGTGGACTTTCAAAGTAAATTTGGATCCTCTGGTAAAGCAATAACTGTTCTTAATAATTAAGCCATCTCTCTACCTCAGATTCTACTGCTTTTTATTAATTTTAGTAGTAGTGATAAAAAAAACTGCAGAACTAGTTTTTTCAAACCTACACCATCCCATTCTGTAGAAATTTTTTAAAAATTTCAAAATTTAAATTACTTAATAAATAAGAGTATGAGAGTACTTTAAATTATGTTGACTTCATAACTATAGATGAAACTAAAGAATAAACAATGTTTAGTATATATATATATATATGTATTTATATATCATTGATATTTTGGTCATGGTATTTGGTCATTGTCTTTTTGTTTCTTCTTCAGTAATTCCAGGGAGGAGCATAGGGGGAAGAGCTGGTTTGTGTTCTGAAGCCTCTTCATTTATTAAATCTTTCCAAGTAGACAACAATGCTATTCTTTGGTCTTAGTCCTGCAGTTGCATTGTCTTTCTTGGAGTCTCGTGTCTGTTTTAAAAATAAAAATTGCTAGTAATCATTATCAGTAAGCACTGAGGATTCTAGCTATGTTTATAAATTCATTGTCCATAGATCTGACATTCATTCCTTACATTCAAAATTGTTTTTCACCCATGAGGTAATCAATGATTTATTTCCCCATATACACTGAAGGAAGCGTGCTGGTAATTTGCTGAGAGCTGTTAATGAATGTTCACTTGAAATTGAGTACTAGTAATAATTCACATGGATAGACACTGGAACAGAATGGGATATAATTAGTCTATGTGTTGAGCATAAAATAACTAATTATTTTACTGATCAATCAAACTGAAAAGGAAACAAAAATTGTTCTTTGGGTGATTCAACTTTCCAACATTTAACAACCTATCAATTTTAGACTTTCTTCATGTGAAAAATTTAAAATGCTACTTAGGATCTCAAAATTACTTATTTATGATATTCACTTGAGATTCTCCTCTCTACTTGGTATTATTTAATTTTTTCTAGTTAAGCTTAAAAATTTTCAATACTTCAATATAGCTAAACTAAATGTATTTAATTGAAACATATCAGAATGATTGTATGCCAGGGTACCAGAGTGACTACAATGTGATAGCATCTTCTAGATATAAAAAGGATGCTATACCACAAGCTTTCAATAATATAGTTGCCTAAATAATACATGCAAAATAGTTGACATGCCAATGTAGATGGAGAAAATCTTTACAGATACTCACTGCTGGATGAGTTAAAGACATCTAATTTTTATTGACAGAGGATCAGTTTTCTTCAGGAATTAACTGGAACTTACCCACTTCTAACTGATCATATCATAGGACTCAAAATATTTTAAAAATAATGATCATGAAAATGTTATAATATAAATTTCTGGAAAGGCCTTTTCAGCCTTGCCCCAAGGTTTGAACATGCTCTCAGCCCCACTTCTGCTTAGCCCCCAAATAATCACACAAAGACTTACATTAATTTCACGTTGATTGACCTATGGCTCAGACGTATTGCTAGCTAGCTCTTTCACCTTAACTCAATCTATTTTCATAAATTTGTTTAGCCATGTGGCTTGGTATCTGTTGTCAGACCAACACTGTTGTCTTCTTTCCTCTATGTCTTCTGATTCAGATGTTGTCTTCTGTTTTCTGACACTTCCTGTACCCAGAGTTTTCTTTCTTATGCCTGGCCCACACTTCCTGTCTAACTTCTGGCCTATTAGTGTTTTATTAAAACAGTAGGGGGATCAAATATTCACAATGTGCGAGAATATAATCTCACTAAAAAGTCACTTATTTTGTCCTTTAAAAATAGTACTTTTAATTCTTGTACTGTACAAGTTTTTTCTCTGAATTCTGTCAGAAAGGAAATTAGGAAATCACATGTCATCGATGAAACAAGATATAATGAGGTTGGTTCATGTTTAAATAGACATGTCCTAGAATGTTCTGATTCTTTCTCTAAATTTCTGTAAAATATTATAATATTAATAAGGAAAATGGAAACTCAATATAATTTTAAAAGGAGAAAAATGAATGTGGATATGTCCTCTTCCTATTAAGAAGCCCTTGTTAAATTATAGATCACCTTTACTGCTCTGTGCTTTTTAGATACAGCCACTGAATCATTCAGTCATTTTTCTCATGTTCAGTCTTTTCTTGGAAATTCTTCTTATCAGTGTCTATTCCCTGAAAGCCACCACTGTTAACTTGGTAAACAGACCATTTAAAAACACTAGAGATTAAAATTATTTATTTAATATCCCAAAGTAAAACTCAAAACCTAAAGCATATTTTATCTGTCTTAACATGATCCAAGTCATCACTGAACAGTTAGACAAGAAAGCAGTTTTCTACTACCAGATTTTCAGTTGAGAAGAAAATACCTTATAGTGGGAGAAATCTTAAAATTAATGTAATGTCATACAAATGAAAAGCTTTTCTAATGAAACCTAAAACATAAAATGGGTTCTCTCTCTCTCTCTCTCTCTCTCTCTCTGTGTGTGTGTGTGTGTGCGCGCGCACGCGTGTGTGTATGTATGTATGTATATATTCATAAATGTTTAAGAGAGAAGGAAACAGAGTAAAAAGAGAAAGGGAAGGGGATACTGGAAAGGAGAAAACAGCCTGTTGAACATTAGCTATCGGTCTTCAAGGTGCCCTTACCAATTCTCCTTTCTCCCTGTGTCATTTTCCATCATGATGACTATTTATATTTTATGTGGTTTTTACAATGATATTCAAGTCATCTTGTAGCTCTGAGATGACTATTTATATTTTATCTATCCTTTGCAAAGAAATTTACTTTGTCTTGTAAATCTAAGTGGTACTTTCCGGATACTAATTTTGTATTAGTAAGTCTGCCCATAAGCTCTGATTTATCTAGGCTGAAGACAGTAACACATTTGTTATTTAATGTAGCTTTACAAGTTGCACTTAATTATACATCCTTCAACAAACTTCTCTATGCTACATGCATTTGATTGCTCTTCTTCTTTGAAGACATTGTCTCTAATATTTAATAAACTCTATTCCAATTTTCATGTTTCCATTTAGAGGCTGCCACATGCCAGGTGTTTCTTCATAGAAGATGACAAGCAATGGATTACATAAATTCACAAACCTAAAACATGTACACTCAAAATTTCCTTTCAAGGCTAGTTGAAATATTTTCCTTGTTTTGATTCCTGTGTCTTTCCTATAATATATCAAATAGTATTATCTGTCTTTATAGTTTTGTTTTTTACTAGTTTTTGATATAAAACACTTCACTTATTTTTCCTACACAAGGTCCAATGGAGATTTTCTTTACTATGCTACAAAAATTATTTCATTATGCATTCAGCTGCCATGTCCATTTAAATTTTACTTTCATAGAGTTTATTAGCTCATCAGTATTCAGGAATAATCCAGTCTAATCTCCAGATTGTCATCCATCTTCTCCCAATAATGACCAGCTAATAATCTCAGGATTTTCAGTGATGACAAAAGTTCACAAACAGAAATACCACTATTATTGCATGAAACTGTTTTATAAATGTTGGCAACCTTCCTAGAAGTCCACCCATACAATGCCTTTTGGAATATGATGATGATTTTAAGTAGTATTCCCATTGATTAAATAGCTAGTAATGATGGAAATAGCCATACCATTATGTCCTATGACTATTTAGCAATTCAGCACTTTAAACCTAGCCAACCACTGAGAAAAAGATAGATGGAAATGGCATTTGGAAAGACAACAAAGGAAACATTTTGCCATGTGTTCCAATATTCTTAAGGGCAGATCTCAGGCACTTCTTTATTCAACATAGTATTTCCATGACTTAACAAAAAACTTAGTATCTACTGACTGTTCATGACATCTTATGAATTATTTTTGAAAAAAGAAAATGAACATATGGATAGGGATACCAATACATAGCCTTCAAAATGTTGATAGGACACATAAGTACAATACCTAACAAATGATAAACATAAAACAGAATCTTTGTTACAATGACAAAGAGAGATATATATTCTGGAAAATTATTTCAGGCTGATCAGTGATCACAAAGGTGTTGAGCATTTGGGATTTTTCTTGGGTCACCAACCTAAATTATGAGCAATCTGCAATAACCAAGGTCATGTTCTCTTCTATATACATTTCATTCTTTTAACTCTCAGGCTTCACATATTTTTTTCTTTTTTTAATGCTGGCTAGTTGTCTCTAAGGATCCCAGTATCCTCTTTGACTGATATATCTATTTGAGCTACTGAGTCTTCCACTTCAGAGATTCTATCTTCCATCTCTTGAACTCTGTTTGTTATGCTTGTATCTGTGGTTCCAGCTTTTTTCTTCAGGTTTTCTATTTCCATCTTTGCCTCATTTTGTGCCTTTTTTATTGCTTCCATTTCAGTTTTTAGTTCCTGGCATGTTTCTTTC